>OVAP01000160.1:0-40443 GCA_900406295.1 Aurinia saxatilis | reverse complement strand
TTTAAAAAAAAAAAAAAAAAAAAAAGTCTTGTATAAAACTGCACTTTGATGAAAAAACATCATCTTTTTAAGACAATTTAATATACTATTTTCCTTGCTATTACCGATTCGTACAAATTGAAGCTGGTTGAAAAGAAGTAGATTGAAAGATACATGGTCAGTCCATACATGCATAATGACATCTTCGATAACAAAGGCCATAGTGCATAACTTTTATGCAAAATAATTTTGCAGGAAAAAAACGAGGCCAGATGAAAACAACATATGAAGAATGAGGATGAAAGTAAACAACCAATTCAGATGATATGTTGCTATTTCCTTCTCTCTTTAGTGATCTGTTAGCACATTCCGGTGTCCAAATCCTGTCTCTATACCAAGAGCCGAGGCTTGACACTAAATTGTTATGTGTTGTTAACTAAGGAACCATTTTATATAGCCTTCTTCTTCTAAACTAGGCAACCACAAGAAGTAGTTTGTAGGATCTTTCTATATTTGTTCAGGTATGTTTAAAAAATATCTACCGTGGTATCTATCAATGCCGAGTGCCCTCTACTACCTCTATGCTATCATCACATCACGCAAATGTTCATCGCAAGCCGCAAACAATATTCATCACTACCATTATATCAGTTCATCTCTCTATACCATAAGGAAACACACCTAAAGAAACTGATTCTCTGTCATTTACAATTTTACACATTGGCTAAGTTTCTCGGTTTCCCTAGAACAAAAATGAACAAGATTCACGGGCAAAATTCGATATCAAATCGCAGAAACTTAGTCTTTTTACATAATTTTTCAAATCACAGATAAAGTAATACTCTAAGTACAAGATTCACGGGCAAAAATGAACAAGATTCACAGACAAAACTTAGATATAAAATTGCAGAAACTTAGTTCTTTTACATAAATATTCAAATCACGGACCAACGCAAAGCCAAATTCCAAACACAATAAAACTGGTACCGACCAAAGCAAGTCCAATCTGAGTCTCTTCTCCCAAAAGAATCCCGAAAACAGCTGTTGCAGCAAAAGTCGTCGCGTTCGTTACCGGAACAGCTAGCGAGATCGGTGCATGGCTTAGGAGAGCGAAGAAAGTGGCGGAGGCGGAGAGGTTTATTAGAAATGGAAGTGAGTATTGCCAGAAGAGAAGGAGATCGATCCAGCCACGGAGAGCGGTTATGATTTTACGGCGGAGATTTGATTGGATCTGAGGAGGAGAGTGTGATTTTGATGATCTTTTGTCCCATGCGAGTGCGCCGCGTCGGATCAGAGCGTTTGTCGCGCCCCAGATGAGGCCTACGGTCACCATCTTCTCCATGTCTCGGTTCATTGTTGGCTCGTAAGTCTCGAGTTTGGTCGTTCCGACTGGTCATGGATACTTCAGGTTTGAGGAATTGTACCGAAATGGTTTAATTCGGTTCAGTTCAATTTAATTATTTGGTATTTTAGATTTAAACTCTTTCTATCGGTTCGATTGAACCGAAATTGTTGGTAAATTTGAACAAATTATTAAATTCGGTTAATCCGGTACGCAATTGTAAACATACTTTGTAAATTTTGGTGTATGTTGAAACAAAATTGGAAAACCAAATCGAAAACCATAATCATTTTCTAAATTCACTAGATAATCCAACCAGAATACAAATTATATTTTTTGGTTTTTCATTCCATTTGGTTCGAGGAATAATCTAGTTATAATTCTATACACTAGTGAAATGAAAAGTGACTGGATAGTAGTGAAAATTTCAGATTTATCTAGTTGTGATTGTACCAAATGAAAATTGATTTTCTTGTGAAGTTAAACCAGAATGCTTTGATGGATCCTGTGCATTTGAGTATCTCTACTTAATTTAGTTGTTATTTGTGATTATTGATCAACCAGCAGATTTTCATGTTTGTTTCACAAATATGTGGATTATTTACAAAGTGTGTACCTACTAGTACATGTTTTATGATTTTTGTCTTTTTCAATTATTAAAAGCTAGCATGCGTGTGACTATGTGCAAACTCTTTAAATGGAGAGAGCTTTACCTGTTCTGATCAGAAATGAAATAGCTGACTGGATAAATTGTAATGTCTTTAGATCTCATAACCATTCATCATGCGTTATGTGTACGGGGTAATCTAAAAAAATATTATGTTCTGAACATCCCATTTTGTGCTTGGTTAATGGTTTGGATTCCTTAACCGCTTTCATACCTTTGTCCCAAATTTTCAATGTAATGCGATTCTCCACCACGCTCTCTCTCTCTCTCTCTCTTTTGGAACTTTTAAGACCGAACCGTCTGAAACTTAAAAATGTCCTTTTACGGCTCTCATTATTAAGCCTTGATTTTCTTAAGTCAAAGAGAAGAAGACCAAACCACAGTCACTTCATTTCGGTCGGGGTGGCTTTGAAGATCTCGATCGTATGCGCCTCTTTCACTCCATGTCTCTCCCAACTTAAGGTTTCTTTGTTTTCCAAAAATCTTATTTTTCTAAAACATTTCCACTAAAGTTACTTTCCATTACCCAAATCGCTCGAAACTTCAAGAGTTCCAATCTTTCTTATGAATTGAGCAACGACCCTTTTGGATTCTTGTGATAAAGCTCTTATCTTTTCAATTTTTTCGTGTGTTCTTGAATGTGTCGGCAGGATAAGTTTCTATAGCTCAATTATTGAACTTGACTATCTCTGGGTTTTGAATCTGTTTTTTTGAGATTTGAGTTATCTCCCATGGAGATTAGATCCGAGCTTCGAAAACTTTCAAGAAGTGGAAACCGGAAATGGGCTATACTTGTTGGGGTTCTGGTTCTTACTCATGGATTATTGTTACTTTCATATGGAGACACCTTAAGATATCTGTTACCAGATGGTAGGAGACTTAAACTACCTAACGAGAACAATGCGTTGATGTCTTCATCACAAAACGCTCTTCTTCGAAACACACTTGCGGTTAATGTTTCTGAGGTCAATGCTGGCTCTGGTGGGATTCATGTCTTGGAGAAAAATGGGTATGTTTCTGGTCTTGGTCTAAGAAATGAGTCAGATACAGAGGATGATGAAGCTTTTGTGGACAATGTTGATTTTGAGAGCTTTGAAGATGCAAAGGATAGTGTAATCATCAAAGAAGTGGTTGAGAGCAGTGACAATCTTGTTCCCTTGGAGAAAACCGTAATGCAGAATGAGACTTCTGCGGAGAGCTCTCTGTTAAGTGGAGTCTCTTCCATAGCTGTTCCGGCTACTACTTCAGTGAGAAATCTACCTGTTTCTGGAAATAGTTCATTGCTTGTTACTAAGCCAGTGAGTACAAAGAAGAAGAAGATGCGCTGTGACCTTCCACCAAAAACTGTGACAACAATAGATGAGATGAATCGGATTTTAGTAAGGCACCGTAGATCTTCACGCGCAATGGTAAGTATGCAGCTGTCCTGTTTTACTTTTACCTGTGGAACTTTAGTTACTATGCAACTGAGTGAAAATACTGCTTTCAATGTAGCGACCGCGTTGGTCTTCTAAGAGAGATGAGGAGATATTAGCTGCAAGGAAGGAGATAGAGAATGCTCCGATTTTAACAAATGAACGGGAACTTTACCCTCCAGTATTCCGTAATGTTTCCATGTTTAAGAGGTAACGTTGCAGAGCTTAGGCCTGTTTCTAAATTCAGAAAGAGTCATGGTATATACACGAATTTATGAATTCTCTAGACATTGCTGTCATATGGTCTTTAGTCTTATTTACATGAAAATTTAGTAGTATTCTTACTGTAAAATCTGTAGCAATATGACAAACTTGGTCTATTTAGTAGTCTTATCCTTTATAAGGTAATTTTGCCATATCGGATTCAGTTGTATGCCTCAGGAGTTACGACCTTATGGAACGATTGCTCAAGGTTTATGTATATAAGGAAGGGAACCGTCCCATTTTCCATACTCCGATACTTAAAGGATTGTATGCATCAGAGGGATGGTTCATGAAGTTGATGGAAGGAAACAAGCGTTTCACTGTAAAGGACCCGAGAAGAGCTCATTTGTACTATATGCCATTTAGTGCACGGATGCTAGAATACACACTTTATGTGCGTAATTCTCACAACCGAACTAACCTACGCCAGTTTCTTAAGGAATACACTGAGCAGATAAGTGCCAAGTACCCTTTCTTCAACCGAACCGATGGAGCTGATCATTTTCTAGTCGCCTGTCATGATTGGGTATGATGATTTCGTCAATGTATGTAGTCTCGGTTTTATAGTTCGTCAGTCTAACGATATTCATAATGCATTTGGTTTTGACTAAACAGGCACCATATGAGACAAGGCACCACATGGAGCATTGCATTAAAGCTCTGTGCAATGCAGACGTAACTGGAGGCTTCAAGATTGGAAGAGACGTCTCCCTCCCTGAAACATATGTTCGCGCCGCCAAGAACCCACAACGTGATCTGGGTGGAAAACCAGCGTCTCAGAGGCGGATCCTGGCTTTCTATGCTGGAAGCATGCACGGGTACCTACGTCCGATCCTGCTACAACACTGGAAAGACAAAGATCCCGAAATGAACATCTTTGGGCGAATGCCGTTAGGCGTGGCTAGCAAGATGAATTACATCGAGCATATGAAAAGCAGCAAGTACTGCATTTGTCCCAAAGGGTACGAGGTGAACAGTCCGAGAGTCGTGGAATCGATCTTCTACGAGTGTGTCCCGGTGATCATATCCGACAACTTTGTCCCGCCATTCTTTGACGTTCTTGATTGGGACGCATTCTCGGTCATTGTCGCAGAGAAAGACATCCCGAGGTTGAAAGATATACTGTCTTCAATACCACAAGAGAAATACTTGAAGATGCAAATGGCGGTTAGAAAGGCGCAGAGGCATTTCCTGTGGCATGCTAAACCGGAGAAATACGATCTATTTCATATGACTCTTCATTCTATTTGGTATAACAGAGTGTTCCAAGTAAAGCATAGATGATGTATAGTAGTAGTATTATGAACTCTGCTTATTGCAACTTGTGTTTGTAAGAATAGCTCCACCTCTGTAAATACAGTATTGCTTCATGACCCTGGCTAATGGGCCTATGAACTTCGGCCCAACATAACAACTTTACAAAACGACAACGTTTTAAGTGTAAGAATATTTCCCTTTACCTCTCCTTTCGTCGTAATCTGAAACTGAAGAGAAACCAAAAACGCCATGAACAATAGCGACGGCTCACCGCCGCCGGAGAATCCAGAGTCGGTGGAGATCGACGATTCCGGAAATGTTCTCGATCTCTCTAGCTATCAGCTCCACAGTCTCGAAACGATCGAGTTACCACCGACGCTGATTGAGCTAGACCTCACGGCTAATCGTTTATCGGGATTGGACTCGAGGATCGCTCAGCTTTCAGCACTTAAAAAATTATCTCTCAGACAGAACCTAATTGATGACTCCGCAGTTGAGCCTTTGTCTCGCTGGGACGCCTTGTCTGATCTCGAGGTGATTCTCCTTGTCTTAATGAATCTTTTGTATGTTGTAGAAAATGTCATTATGGAATCAGTTAGGTTGGATAATTTATTTGTGCAATCTTTTGTTTAATGGATACTAATTTGATCATCATGGTGAGAATCTGCAGGAGCTAATTCTGAGAGATAACAAGTTATCTAAAGTACCAGATATCAGCATATTCTCAAAGCTTTTGATTTTCGACATATCATTCAACGAGATCACTTCGTTGGAAGGAGTATCAAAGGCCTCGAGCACGTTGAAGGAGCTCTATGTGTCTAAAAACGAAGTTAACAAGATTATGGAGATTGAGCATTTACATGAGTTGCAGATTCTTGAACTGGGGTCTAATAGATTGCGGGTTTGTCCTTTGGTTCTGATATTTTTTGTAATCGGTTTATAGTGGTAGAGGAATGGATATTGAAAGTATTGAGATTGGTTTCAGGTGATGGAAAATTTGGAGAATTTCACCAAGTTAGAAGAACTGTGGCTTGGAAGAAACCGTATCAAAGTTGTTAACTTGTGTGGACTCAAATGTATTAAAAAGATTAGCTTGCAGAGCAATCGATTGACCTCTATGAAGGGATTTGAGGTGTGCATTATATACCTTTCTGCAAATATCCTCATACCTGCATTTTTGTTCTTCTGATGCATGACGAAAATATGTGTCAGGATTGTGTTGCTCTTGAAGAGTTATATTTGAGCCATAATGGTATCTCAAAAATGGAAGGCTTGAGTACATTGGTTAACCTGCGGGTATTGGATGTGTCGAACAACAAGCTCACATCAGTTGATGACATTCAGAGCCTCACAAAGTATTTCACCCTTCCCTTGCTTCAGGTCGATTTTTGTATTTTGGTGATTCTTTTTCCATCCTGACTTTACCGTATTCTATAGGTTGGAAGATTTATGGCTTAATGACAACCAGATAGAATCTCTGGAAGCAATTACAGAATCTGTTACGGGTTCTAAAGAGAAGCTTACCACTATCTACCTCGAGAATAACCCTTGTGTAAGTTTAACCATAACCGAGGTCTTTCAGTCGCTTGTCATGCTTTTTCAGCATAGTGTTAGTTTCTGCATAAATTATATCTGGGTGAAACCAATGTCATTGATAAGATCTCATTTCGCTTTTGATCCACCACGGGATATCTTGTTGAGAGTTTTAACATTTTGTGTTGTCTATCTCTTCTCAGGCCAAGTCGTCGGATTATGTGACAGTGCTCAGACAAATCTTCCCAAATGTGGAGCAAATAGATTCTAACTTATTTGCTTAGAGATGGGCATTCCTCATTTCCTCTACTTGAGAGCGTCTGCAACCATCGGCATCAACTCGTTCTCTTCATGGATATGTATCCACTCTTTTTGATACTTGTTTTTTGGTCTGTACCAGTCTGTCTGTAAAAGGAGGCCCAGTGAGATTGGACCAACAGTAACTTGAATACTACTTATCTTTGTAGCTTTCCTCCGATTGTTCAGTACATTGAAGAATTTGACTACTTTTGTTTCGTACTAGCTAGATCGAAATATTCAACTCATTTCATAACTGGAAAACAAAACTTCCACACACCAGAACAAAATTGTCTACCTATTTATTAAATTTTTACATCACCCAATAAAACCGGATAGCTTAGAAAACAGTGACGAATCAGAATATGACATGTGTTGAATCCACGAAGGCGCTTTGAGATTCATTTACTAGTTACTGCAGAAGCTTTGCTGAGGAAGAAAAACCCTTCGACCTCTCGAAGTCGTCGTCGTTTATCTATTGAATTTTCTCGCCGGAGACTTTTTTAACATCGCCGCGTAAAAATGGCGGCTGTAGAGAGCCCCAATCCGGCGACTCCGTCTGCGATGAGGCTCGCTTTCGGGAATGTTCTTTCAGCTCTGATCCTCCTCCTCATTGGTGTCCTCGCTTTCTCGATCCGACTCTTCTCTGTGAGCTCACTCATCTTTCTGCTCGTTACGATGTTCGACGATATGTTAGGCTTTAGATCCGATCAGACTGCTCTAGATCCGACTATTCTAGATCCGATCTCATCAATTTGCGGTTTGATTATAGCGGAATGTGGATTTCGTATGCGTACCTTATAAATTTATCCTTCTACTAAAGAGTGCTTATTTCTGTAGTAAATTCAACACTCTGAACATTAAGGCTAATTCTTGTTTGATTTAAGCTAATCTCTAACATTTCTACTGTTTGATTTTCTTCTAGTAACGGTCGTTGTTTTATGTTTTTTTTCAGGTTATTAAGTATGAAAGTGTGATTCATGAGTTTGATCCTTACTTCAATTACAGAGTCACTCAGGTTCCCTCTCTTCTCTTTTATCCAGGAAATTAGTTTTAGCTTTTTTGGGAGAATTTTTGTGTTAATTTCTCACGGTTTCGCCCTTTTTGATTCGTTGTTGGTTTCAGTTCTTGTCGAAGAATGGAATATATGAGTTCTGGAATTGGTTTGATGATCGGACCTGGTAATTTAAGGATCAGAAACTTTAAATCTCTTGTTATCTTCAAGAGCATTGTATTTGTTTTTTTTTTTCTTCTCATTTCTGTCTAATTTTAGGTATCCTCTTGGACGTGTGATTGGAGGAACTGTTTACCCTGGGTTGACGTTGACTGCTGGAACCATCTGGTGGTGAGTGTAGTTTTGCCATAATCCGGAATTTTTTTTATACCTGTATGGACCAGTATTAAAGATTAAATTTTTACATCCATCTGCCACAGGGTCTTGAATTCATTGAACATTCCTCTATCAGTAGAGACTGTTTGTGTCTTTACTGCACCTGTATTTTCAGCTTTCGCATCGTGGGCAACTTACCTTTTGACAAAGGTTTGTAGTTTTGTCTTAAGTGATTTATCAAGTAAGTACCAGGACCGGTTAATCTAAGTTTCATCAAAATCTATTTCCATTCTAACAGGAAGTTAAGGGATCCGGTGCAGGACTAGCAGCTGCTGCTCTCTTGGCCATGGTAATTTATTATTTTAGTATCAGTGGAATTTCTTCTAAGTAATGTTTCAGAAAAGCTATGAACCACTAGCACTAGTTTCTAGAATAAAACATCGGACCTATGACTTTGACTTTTTATAGGTTATTGTTTGGTTATTTGATGTCCATATTCAGCATTGGTGCACCGTTTTGAGGAATTTG
Source organism: Aurinia saxatilis (assembly GCA_900406295.1). Classification (NCBI taxonomy): domain Eukaryota; kingdom Viridiplantae; phylum Streptophyta; class Magnoliopsida; order Brassicales; family Brassicaceae; genus Aurinia; species Aurinia saxatilis. The sequence continues at coordinate 31,831 of OVAP01000160.1, read as the reverse complement.
CCACAAAAATGAGTGAATGCAATTTGTTATAATGGTAGCTTTTGTTTTTACTAAATTGTTATGTTTGCAGGTTCCCTCATATATTTCCCGATCTGTAGCTGGAAGCTATGACAATGAAGCTGTTGCCATTTTTGCTTTGATCTTCACGTTTTATCTCTACGTAAAGGTCAGGATTTTCTTCAGTCATATGTAGTCTTGTTCTGATTTTGCACCCTACCGATCGTGTGCATAGTAATATTCTTTCGACATTGGTTTCTTACTTGCCAAGTCCTGTTCAGTTTCTTCTTTCTGATGTTCTTTATCATGACTAATTATGCAGACACTAAATACAGGCTCCTTGTTTTTTGCAACCCTGAATGCCCTAGCATACTTCTACATGGTATGATTGTTTAGATCATTCCACATCTTTTCTCCTTTTCCGCTTTTCTTCTCCTGCTCAGTGTTCAGTTTCGTTACCTAGGTATGCTCTTGGGGAGGTTACACCTTTATTATCAATCTGATACCAATGCATGTGCTTCTTTGCATTGTAACTGGTCGATACTCTCCTCGACTTTACATTGCCTATGCTCCTTTGGTAAGAATCTTCTTCTTTAATGTGACAGGTAAAAAAAAAGATACTGAACAATAGCTAAAATAACATTTTTTAATAGTTACATGGTGTGCATGTGTATGCAGGTTGTGTTAGGCACACTGTTAGCTGCATTGGTTCCTGTTGTTGGTTTCAATGCGGTTTTGACTTCTGAACATTTTGCCTCGTTTTTGGTGAGTTTTCTTCATCTTCTTGTTACATCTGCTTGTTGAAATGCCTGGTTTATTGATTTTGATTTTTCGTTATAAATGGACCATGGATTATTTATTTCAGAGCTTTAGTTTTCTGGATGTGAATTTACTACTTTATGCTAGTAGAGTTCTAAACTTAGTGATTTGAAGCCACTATGGGTTTGTAGGTTGCTCTTGTGAGATTTGTTAATAATTGGAAAACATCATACAAATTAATTGTACGAAGTATAGTGTATAGAGATGGATATGTTGGATTTAAGCTCTATGTTTGTGCAAGTGGTAGAATCCTAAACTTAATTCTCTTCATTTTCGGTGACCTATGCAGGTTTTCATCATCATTCACGTTGTAGCTCTTGTTTACTACATCAAAGGGATCCTTTCTCCTAAAATGTTCAAAGTTGCTGTCACACTTGTTGTGTCTGTTGGCCTGTAAGCTTTCTTATACTGTTTTTCCTTGAATTTTCTACGATTATTCCACTTTGATAATAGTTAGAACATATAAGATTACCTACTTTAAATTTCCTGGATTATGTGTCGTGGAATAAAAAGTTTACTTCTGCTCTATTATACAGGGTCGTGTGTCTCATAGTTGTGGGAGTTCTTGTGGCACTAGTGGCTTCAAGTCCAACAGGAGGCTGGAGTGGTAGGAGTTTGAGTCTACTTGACCCGTGAGTGGTTCTAATATCTTAATATTTATTTCCCCTAGCGATATACCGTCTTTGTAAATTTGGACTATGTCCTTGCTCACATATCAGAAATTCTGCTTTATCTGTTTACATTTGTGATATATCTGACACTTGTTCTTGTTTTCTTTATCTATCATACAACAGAACATATGCTAGCAAGTATATTCCAATCATTGCAAGTGTCAGTGAACATCAACCACCAACTTGGCCATCTTATTTCATGGATATCAATGTTTTGGCTTTCTTGGTCCCTGCTGGCATCATTGTAAGCTAACTTTTTATTGTAGTTAGGTTTAGCATTAAATAAAAATACTTCTTATCCTTATATTCAGTGTTGATTCTTTTCATTTTTCTTATTCTTCTGTTCATAGGCGTGCTTTTCGCCTCTCTCTGATGCCAGCTCTTTTGCTGTCCTCTACATTGTGATGTCTGTATACTTTTCTGGAGTTATGGTAAGTTGCTTGCTTGTCTTCAAATTGCCGTTTCACCTTCCCTTGCCTATTTCTTTTCTTTTCTTCTACCATGTATTAACCTGTCTTCCTAATATTTTAGGTTCGTCTTATGCTCGTGCTTGCTCCAGCAGCATGCATAATGTCTGGAATTGCGCTCTCTCAAGCTTTTGATGTTTTCACTGGTTCCATCAAATACCAGTTAGGTGGATCGTCTAATTCCACAGATGATGTAAGTGCTTCTCTCTTCACTTTATGTGATTACCACGGCTGTGGTAGCCCATTTCTGGACAAAAGTAATTTGTGTATCAACTGTTAAGGCACAAGACAACACTTCTACAAACAATGCCCCAAAAGATGATGCTATTGCTGCTAAGACTGACAAGGGTGAAGAAACTGCGAAAGAGCGGCCGTCAAAAAAGGGCAAGAAGAAAGAGAAAGAACCTGTTGATAAACCTTCTGTTAAGACCAAGAAGGTGAAGAAGGCTCTTGTATTGCCACTTGAAGCTTCTATAGTTGCGCTTCTTCTCCTGATAATGTTGGGTGCTTTCTATGTGGTATGCACACTTTCTTCAAGTTGTTATATGCAGTCCATCCTTTGCTGTTAGTTTAGACAGCAAAGTACAAATTGTAAGACTTCCATCCTTTGTTTTGTAGATTCATTGTGTTTGGGCAGCTGCAGAAGCATATTCAGCTCCATCAATAGTGCTGACATCTCAATCGCGCGATGGCCTACACGTCTTTGATGATTTTAGAGAGTCCTACGCATGGTTAAGCCATAATACCGACGTGGATGATAAAGTAAGTTTTGTCTTCTTTTTTTTGTATAAAACAAGTCAATTTGTAAATCCTATTAAACCTGGTAGAAGTATAATCTGTCTTTGATACATGAAGTTGCCTGAGTTTGGTTTGGAAAAATAAATGATGTAGGTGGCATCATGGTGGGACTATGGTTACCAAACGACAGCTATGGCTAATCGAACTGTTATTGTTGACAACAACACCTGGAATAATACTCACATTGCAACTGTTGGCACTGCAATGTCATCTCCAGAGAAGGCAGCTTGGGAAATTTTCAACTCCTTGGATGTGAAATACGTTCTTGTCGTCTTTGGTGGTATATTTTTGGCTCATAACATTGTTATCTTATGTATTTACTCTAAAATATATTCTCTGATGGGACAATCATTTTATCAGGTGTTATTGGTTACCCAAGTGATGATATTAACAAGTTTCTTTGGATGGTGCGTATTGGAGGCGGCGTCTTTCCTCATATAAAGGAAGCTGATTATCTGGTACTGTTTTCTTTGTTTCATACAATGTTTTGATGGCTCAGTCAGTTTTGGAGATTTCGAATCTGAACTGGTTCATTTAACTATTTTGCAAAAGAGAGATGGCAATTACCGGATTGATTCTGAAGCCACACCAACAATGTTGAACTGCCTTATGTACAAGCTCTCTTACTACAGGTACAATTCTTTCGTGCAAGTGTAACCTCGAACTCTTAATATATGCGAGGCTCAGTTCCTATGTTTTTCTCCAGGTTTGTAGAGACAGATGGTAAAGGTTTTGATCGGGTCAGGCGGACAGAGATTGGGAAGAAGCATTTTAAGCTCACACATTTTGAAGAGGTGAGATTAAGATTCTTTATTACAATCCAGGGACGTGTTGATTCCACTTAGATTCTGGTAAATGTGACGAGCCATTTTTCATCAGGTTTTCACTAGTCACCATTGGATGGTTCGGATATACAAGCTGAAACCTCAGAAGAACAGGATTCGCGGAAAAGCAAAGAAGCTAAAATCGGTAAGCACCTGAAAAGAATTTACGAAAATAGTCTAAAAGCCTCCTACGAATAATTGAATCCCATTCAACCTGTGCTTATTGTCTGTGTTGAACTGTTATGAGTTTAGTAGTTTGATTAGACCGTAAGAACATATAGAAGCTAAGAGGGAACAATCAAGAAAGAATGTCGTGAATATGAATGTAGCGTTTTTTGTGTGACGACATATATGAATGTAGCTCTTTTTTTTTTGTTACCAGAAATCAAGCACTGGATCGAATTCCAAAACAGCAAAAAAGAACCCTTGGATCTAGAAATCCTAGAACTTCCAATGTTGGATGGTGATTGGTGAGTTATATGTTAACTCGTAGGTCTCTCTTTACACTCAAGGTAGTTGTTGCAAGCGCAGTCATGTTTCTGGTGTAGGATTCGTAACATTTTTGATAAATTTACTTGGATTCGTATTTATGTTTATCAATGGAGATTTAAAGTATGGAATCAGGTCTCAATCCAACAAAGAAACAAATAAAAATAGGCGAAACAGCTTCGGTTTGAGTTCTTACATCGTCATTTGATCCTTTCATAGTCCTATATCGAAAGTTGAGTCCGAGTTGGTGTGATCATCGAAAAGAAAAACAAATTATAACTTTTTCTGAGAAATAAACATTTAAAATATAAAGACAATCACAAATATTTGCATTCGGTTGAAATTGATTACGAAGAAAGAACTGGTTGAGGCCTCGAAGCAAACAATAGCTGAAGATCCTCCTCGTTGTATAGAGATAATTCTATTCCTGATGTTCTTACCAATCATGCTTGTCATCTGTGATACCAATGTTGCAGAGGTGCCATGTCTTCACTTATTGCTTTCTCCAAACTTTTGTTTGAAACTGTATGATTTGATCCCCGAGTCATAGCCGTGTAACCGCTTCTTAAACTGAATACCTTGTATCAAAAGAACATAAAGTTATTGTTTCCAGATTATGTTTTCATATTCCAAGATCTGGTATTTATATTAGACTTTCTTTCTTTTTTTGTAAAAAAACATTTGCTTAAACTTTAGAGCCAATGCACCTAGATTTAATGAAAGATATATGATCATTAGATTTGTAAGAAAATAAACCACATATATGATCTCTAACAAAAGTATATTATCGATTGAATACCATATTAAGCCATCCTCCCATAGTATCTATAACTATCATTTGCTTCAAGCAGATATACAATTTTTAAATTATTCCAAATGCTGCTAATCAACAAGAAAATATGGCTTCAAGATTTCTCATTAAATTTACAATCCTATGCTTTTCACTTTATTGCCATATAAATTCATTCTGTGTGTTGTACATATGCATCTCTCGTTTACCCTATAATAATACCTTCTGTATTTTGCTAAAAAGTATAACGAAAATTTATTTTATATGGACATCAAAGCCTTGCGTCAACAAGTTCAAGAGATGAGACAATCTTTCTTTGACGAGGTTAGTAGTACATAATATAATGTTACAGAGAATACTCTGGTTGATTTCGTTTTTAGTTTGGTTAACTTTAATCGTTTGAATTTATACATTAATCAACAAAACATATGATAGTCTAGCTAGCAAAGATGTTAAGTTTACCAGAATCAAAAGACTTTGTAAGTAAGAGCATTCTAATAAAACTTCTTTCAATGCCCTCATGGTTTCATTGTTCATATTCGACCAAATCACTTCTTTTCTAAAGTTGAGATTACATTATGGTTACATTTTTTTTTTGGTACTAATTGGTTCTTAATAGTATGTAGCTAAAAAATAGCATTGCAATTTATCTTCACTAGATATACAACTCAAATATATGTAGGTCTATTAAAGGATCTCGCTAAAATTATAAGATCAAATTTTTTGATGCAGGGGTACCTCGATAGTCAGTATACTCAAATAGAGGGTTTAGCGAAAGACGCAAACCATGATTTTGCTGTAGAAATAATAACTCTCTATTTCAGAGATTCCCCTAATGTCATTGCTGCTTTGGAACATGAATTGTGAGTTTCTTTCTTTTCTTTTTTCTCCATATCAAATTCACTTTGATAGTACATGTCTACATCCATGGAATGCATTAAGATGTCATATATTGCCAGGACCCAGGACACATGATTAGATATCTAGAATTTTTTTTTTTTTTTTCACAAGACATAAGAACTTGACTAATGGTTTGGTATATTTACAATTTTTTTGTGTTGGTTAATATTATTAAAATAGGGAGCAAAAGCCAGTCGATGTACCCAAAATTACGAAATGCATTCTTCGCTTAAAGAGCAGCAGCGCAAGGCTAGTCATATTATTTTTACAATGTGTTATTTTTATTTTCTTGCAAAGACGAAGTTAACGTTAAGAAATAATTTATTTATTTTTTGAAATTTCAGCGTTGGCGCCATCAAAGTGCTTAATGAACTTAATAAAGCAAATACATATCTCCAAGCTGGCAACATAGAAGGGTAAAGTACTAAGTACACTTTCTTTTCATAGCTAGTTTTAGTTCTATTAATCTTCATTTAGCAATCTAAACTGAGATAAATGTGATTTATTATTATCATTTTTTGCATAATTTTGTAAATTTTACATCTCTTTTTTTTTTTTTTACTTTGAAGAATAAGAGCAGCACTAGGTGATATAAAGAAGGAGCACAGTGAACTCCGCGCAAAGTTTAAAACCTATTTCCAGGTTTATATATATTATAAAAAGAGAAAGAATTATGATTCTTTATACAACTTAATTTCATATGATCATTTGGAATTAGATCTAATTAACACATAAAGAAAATGAACAAAAGCATTGGAACTAATTATAGCTTCTTAATCTTTGTTTTGCAAGTTGATGAGACAAGCTGGTCCAACAGAACAAGCTGTGAATTCATCAAGCTGAAAATATGTAATCCAAATAAGACAAATATTATACCTGACCGAAACTCAACTATTGTATCAATATGAGTTGATGATTGTGATCATTTGGAATGTTTTATATTTGATATCTTTATTCTATATATATCAAATGCCGTCAAGTTTATTTTTTGTCTGGATCGAAAGAAGAGAAGAAAACATACTGCGAAATAGTAATATTTTTATCTAGATTATTTTAGTGACATTTTGGCATTAATTACAAACACAATTGGTTGCAATGTCAAACCATATATGAGGACAGTTGTACAATTATTGTTTTTGTAGATATTTTAGAATTCAAACAAAAATTGATGTAATCTGTTTGATTCTAAACTAGAGAAACATCAAATTGGACGAGAAGAAGAAAAGTTAACATGAAGAAAAGAAGTATCAAAGAGACGTGACATCAAAAGAGAAGAACTCTTATTAGCTAAACTCCAAATGCCTTTCGGCTAGTTAGTGAAACCAACCTCCATTTATCTCGGTAATGAAGATAATTAGAAATGATGTTATAAGAGATAATATCAGTAAACTACATAAACTCTATCGAATTATATTCATTTTATCCAAATTTTGTTGGACCTTACTTTTACAACACAAACTCGCAAAATTACCCTTTTGAAAAAACATAGGGAATATTGAAATTTAAACCTAAAACTGTTAGCATATTTGAATATATATATATATATATATCTATATATATATATATTATTAGATACATATTATGACTTAACAATAAAATCCAGGAGATGTTCTATAATATATTGCAACTAATTTTGAAGGATGAGATTTATACTATAATTCTAGATTTTTTTTACATATAATTACACAAAAGAAGTAGAAATTAAATGTTTACAAAAAAAAAAAAAAAGAAGAAGTAGAAATTAATCATAAGACAAAATTTGTAGCCTAGTGGTTTGTGCTAGTATCGTCACTGTGTTACCGCTTGAATTCGAGTTCAGTTGAGTGGTTATTGCATAATTGTTAGAAAAAGAAACTAATCTTAAGAAAAAAGTTCTTAAAAAAACGTGGTAATCCTATTTAAATACACCAAGGCCAATAGTGATCATTTTATTTTTAAATAATAATAATAAAATAAATAAAATTTATCATTTTATTTTTTTTATAGATTAGAATCCAGCACTATAAGGAAAAGAAGAAAATGAAATTCAATGCTAGATTTAGTGTTGTGATTATGATTTATTGGTTAAAAGAACTTTAGAAATGGAAATCAACTAAAAAATCAGATTTAAGTCTATAAATTACCCATTAATTTATGTTTTGATTTTCTAAAATACCAAAAATACTTAAAAGCATTAAAAACAAAATCACGGAAAGTGTAAAGGGTGTCCTACAACTAAATTAGGATACCTTCTTACATAGTAAAAAATATAAATATTAAAAAAACACATATTATTATATCCTTCAAAACGCTTATCTCTAAACACGATAATTAAATAATTGATAAAAAAAAGTCAAAAACATTATTTTAATGCTTGACTTTAATTTTCTATTGAACAGCATACATCTATCCAAATTTGACTCTTTCGCTCTCGAACGTGATCGTAACCACACATAGATGTTTTGTGTATATATAGCCCGGACTTGTTATGCTTCAGACGTATACTTCAAACATCAGCACCACAAATATAATCATATATATCTATAAACTTTCATCGTCTTGTGTTCTTTTTTTTTTCACAGAACAGACTAATTAATGGAAACTCAATACAACATCATCGCTAGTCACACAGATCTTGACTTAGAAAAGCAAAAACCAAACAGCATTTTTCCAGCAATCTCCGAGATTAAAACAGAAGCCAAGTCTCTCTTCTCCTTAGCCTTTCCCACAATCCTCGCCGCGCTCATCCTCTACGCTCGTTCCGCGATTTCGATGCTCTTCCTTGGTCATATCGGGGAGCTAGAGCTCGCTGGTGGCTCCTTAGCCATTGCTTTTGCAAATATCACTGGCTACTCTGTTCTCTCGGGGCTCGCTCTCGGTATGGATCCACTCTGTTCTCAAGCCTTTGGAGCAGGCAAACCGAAACTCCTCTCTTTAACCCTCCAACGAACCATTCTCTTCTTACTCACTAGCTCGCTCGCGATCCTCGCGCTATGGCTCAACTTGGGAAAGATCATGATCTATCTCCATCAAGATTCAAGTATTTCATCATTGGCTCAAACATATATCCTCTGCTCTATCCCTGATTTGCTCACCAATTCATTTCTACACCCTCTTCGTATATACCTTCGAGCGCAAGGTATCACAAGTCCAATAACCCTAGCAACACTCGCCGGCACTATCTTCCACATACCCATCAACTTTTTCCTCGTTACTTACCTTGGACTGGGCTTCCAAGGTGTTTCCCTAGCCGCGGCAGCATCAAATCTCTTCGTCGTCGTTTGCCTTGTGGCTCACGTTTGGGTCACAGGTTTACACTCAGCAACATGGACTAACCCCAGCTCTGAATGTTTCAAAGACTGGGGGCAGTTGGTAAGCCTCGCCATACCTAGCTGCATCGGTGTCTGCCTAGAATGGTGGTGGTACGAGATCATGACCGTTCTATGTGGTTTACTCGTAAACCCTAAAACTCCAGTAGCTGCAATGGGCGTTCTTATCCAAACAACTTCGTTGCTCTACATCTTCCCTTCCTCCCTAGGGTTTGCGGTCTCGGCCCGAGTCGGTAACGAACTCGGGTCAAACCGCCCTAACAAGGCTAGAATATCAGCCATAGTGGCGGTCTGCTTTGCGGGTGTAATGGGTATGACCGCGTCCGCGTTTGCTTGGGGAGTAAGCGACGTATGGGGACATATATTCACAAACGACATGGACATCATCAAACTAACCGCGGCTGCTCTGCCCATTCTCGGGCTCTGCGAGCTCGGGAACTGCCCACAAACCGTGGGTTGCGGGGTGGTTAGAGGGACCGCGAGGCCCTCGATGGCCGCAAACATAAACCTAGGTGCATTTTACCTAGTTGGAACTCCTGTAGCGGTCGGGCTAACGTTTTGGGCAGCGTATGGATTCGTTGGGCTTTGGTTAGGTCTTTTGGCTGCTCAGATTTGTTGTGCTGCAATGATGCTTTACGTTGTGGCTACTACGGATTGGGAAAGAGAAGCAAAGAGATCGAGAAAGTTGACGTCTAGTGAAAATATTGATGTGGTGATCACAACGCAAAGTAATGGACCTAATGGTGAATTAACGGAGCCGTTTTATGTTGTCACTGTGGCTGCGGACTGACTCCAATCGAATGTTTTTTTTTTGTCTTATTTTTTTATTTTTTTATTTTTGTGTTGGAATGATCAAAACAAAAAAAATGATCGTCTTTTTTTGCGGGGATATAAGTTTTTTTTTTTTTTTGTATTGTGAGATTGTAATTTTAACGAGAAGGAAAACAAAAGAAATATGTTCAAACTTGGGTTGATTATGTAAAACAAAATATTAAGGATTATTTAAGTAGAATTAAATTACTTATATAAATGAATAGTTTGGTATCGGTAAAAATGGGTCTAAAATGTATTGCATTAGATGTATTTTCAACAACAACAAAATACTCCTGTTTCACAAAATGTTATCTTAACTAATTTCACACATATAAAAAAAAATGTACTATACTGATATTTAATATGATACTAATTACAAATTAATAATGAAATCAAGCTTTAGATAAAGGGTGAATCAGAAAATTAAGTTAAAAATTACATTTCCAACGTGAAACGACATTTTGTGAAACAAAAAAATATTCTCCAAAGTGAAACAGTGAATATATTTAGGTAAGTAACAAGTGATTAGATTATGTCGCAAATTTCATTCCATGTAGCTATGTCCTAATTATTTGTACTTATGCAATATAATGATTTTAGAAAAATGTGTTTGTTGGTTGCTCCCAAATTAAAATTTGAATGACTTAATTATAAACCTCGTACAACTCTTATATAAGTTATTTACATTCCAATTAATTAGTAATAACAAAAGGTAAAATTGATTAAGTGTAACTGTTTGAACTTAGATTTGGATAACAAGAACAACAATCCATGTTCACATTCAGCATAATTAAACAAATAACACAATCAATATTTTATGGCAATCACCTTGCTTATAAAGACAATTATAAAGAAAGAGAAAGTTTTTAAGTCTTTTTTTTTTTTTTGTGGCAACAAAATAAGCAATCCTCATAAGAAAGTTTTAAGTCTAAACCAACAATTTATTTTATTTTAAATAATTATGATTTTTGAAGTAAGTTAAGAAAATACAAAAAAAAATATTCTCATAATTCCAAGATATTACTTTATTACACTTTTAAATTGAAATTATAAAAATTATAACGCTTTCAAAATGGAATCCGTGCTTCAAAACCCTTTTAATTATCTTTTTAATAGAACCATGATCTTTTGTGCGTCTAACATTAATTCCAGTTCTAAAGCAAAAGGCGGACCTCTGATGAAACTTCTGTGCTACCTAGATTTTTCTCTGATCACTCTCCAATGTAAGTACACGCCCCACAGTAGTTGCAAAAAAGTTGTAGTCTACTTTAAAAGTATGGACAGAATAATTTTTGTTACATATATATCTTCAATATTTATTTACCCTCCTTTAACAAAAATGTTTGTTGCCTTCATGAACGCCAATATGGGCACGCCACTTCGAATTATTAAGTAGTATCATCAAAGCAAAAATTAGGCTATCTGCTATCACATCTTTAACTAGGGCATGTTCCATATCAAAAAAAAAATAAGGCATGCTCGATCGGTATATGTTAATCAAAATATTACTTTTGTTTACAACTTCCCACGTAGACTATATATATATGGAGATAATCCAGAGAAACAAAAGAAGAAGTCATTTTTACCTTAATAATTATCCATACACATAAATGCGTATCCACACAACTCGATTAGGTTTTACATACTCTTTCTCCACTAAAAGCATGCCACTCACATATGCGTTGTGTCCATGAGTAGACACATTAAACGCATAAAATTGAATATAAACTATAGTACTCTATATTAGTGAGATGTTTAAAGGATTGACTATAAACATCTATATTAAAAAAGATTATAACAACTATGTGATGAAACAACACGTACGACGAGCTATTAAATAAGAGAGTATGCATCGTATTTGATTTTCAAGATCTCAGGTATCTAGGCAAGTTAACTTCAAATACAAATTAAATTTTAAAAAGGGAATAATTGGCTGAATAGCCACAGAAAGAAAACATATCTTTAAATATAACTAAAAGTCCCATATGTAGCACAATCCTAGCCCTTAGATTTAGTTTTTTTGGTTACTTTATAATTATTATTTTTTGGTTATTCAACAAATTCACCCAAAAAAAGTACTAGTGATAATCTGAAAAAGTTATATGTATTCAGGATACAGAAACACTCCCTCTGTTTCTCAATATTCTTTTGTTTCACAAAGTTATATGTATTCTTATTGAATGTTTAATTATTTTTTTATTTTTTTAATGAACCTCTGTTATTTAATTATACATTTGAAAGTACAATTCAAATAACCATTAATAAAAATAAGGATAGATTTGCAAACGCAAATAATTCTTCAAAATGTATGACAAACTTAAAGTGAGATTATATGTTTTGTAGTTTTTTCTTTCTTTTTCTGTTAGAAAATACTTATTTGTAATTTAAATGATTATAATGAAAGCAAAATGGTTCATAATAAAATGATAGATCATCAAACTTATGTCTAGAATTTAGGGAAAAACCCTGAAAAATACACCAACTATTTTTCATTTGCCATAAAAATGCACAATTTTTTGGCGTTGCCATATTAATACACCAAGTAAAGTTTTTTCCATATTAATACACGAACTCATTAGTTTTGAAATTTTAATACACGAACTTTAAGCAACGTGTAAAAGTAATTTGAAATCCGGTTTTGCCCCCAACTTTCTCCTTTAAATTATTTTCTTATTAGAATGTTAATAAAATTCTGATATAAATATTTACATAATGCCAAAAAATTATAAAATAAAATTTATTTTTTTTTATATTATGTTATAGGGTTCCAGGGTTTAAAATATAAAATATAGGGTTAAAACCTAAACCCTAAAATTATAAACCTTAAAAATGGTGTTAATCCTTAAAGCCATAAAATATAAACTATAAATTCTTAAATCTTAAACCCAAATATTTATTAAACACTAAACCCCAACCCTAAAAATTATCAAACCCTAGTTCCTAAAAGTTTTAACCCTAAATGTTACAAATCATATTGGATTACCCATTTTAAACTCTCGGTTTTAATTTAGTGTTTACAATTTTAGGATTTAGGGTTAAAAAATTTCAGGATTGTGGTTTAGTGTTTAATAAATATTAGGGTTTAAGGTTTAAGATTTTATGGTTTATATTCTAGGGCTTTAAGGCTTAAAACTATTTTAAAGGTTTATAATTTTAGGGTTTAGGTTTTAACCCTAAACTTTAGATTCTAAACCCTAAACCCCTATAACATAATATAAAACATTTTAAAATTTATTTTAATTTTTGGCATTATGTAAATATTTATATTTGAATTTTATTCAAAATCTAATAAGAAAATGATTTAACAGAGAAATTGAGGGCAAAACTGGAATTTCAAAATTACTTTTACACGCTGCTTAAAGTTTGTGTATTAAAATTACAAAATTAATGAGCTCATGTATTAATCTGGAAAAAAATTTACTTGGTGTATTAATATGACAACGCCAAATATATGTGTATTTTTATGGCTAATGAAAAATAATTGGTGTATTTTCAGGATTTTTTCCCTAGAATTTAGAAAATTTAGAGGAGAATTAACGAAGCGAGAGAAATCGCAACGCAATTTGAAATCCTTAAATTCGAGGATAGTTACCATATATATATTGTAACGTTGGCGAAAAATTCAAAACCTTGGAATTCATCCAAATGTGTTTTCTGTTGCATCTTCCTCTTACACGACTATGTGTAAGATTATCCTAATTAATGTGATGCATTCTTTGATCAGTTCCTGAAGTTAAGATTGTTCGTGTCAACTGATAACTGTGTATAATATATATATACTAATTTGTTATCAGCAAATTGAAGAGTCGTTTGTAACATTTTTTGTGAGCTCTTGGAGAGTCATTGTTGCTTGTTATATAATATGAAATTGAATTTGTCTCAAAAAACCTTGTCTTTGCATATTTAAATAGCGATAACCCTGTCCTTCCATAATCTTGTCTTTGTATTTGAAACATCTAAACATGTCTTTGGATAATACGAGCGTTCATGCTATCCAAAGATCGGGCGTTTACTTTTGTTTTTAATTACAAGGTTTGACTTTTTTATTGTTGTTGTATATATTTGACTTTTTAAGTGTCTAACAAATTATATACACGTACCATTGTAAATAATAATAGCTTGAAAACCAAAAGTCACCAAATAAAACCCAAAAACCGTGGTTAGTAATAACTGATGATTCTTTCGTTTTCTGGTTAAAATATATATATAACCGTTAGAAATATTTAATACTTCTGTATGCTATTGGCATTTTCTAGGCTTTTGAGCATATGGTACACTTTTAACGAACGTAAAAATATATAAACTTGTGTTTCATTGTGACTTTTTCTCAAAGAGACGTGCTTTTCGATTGGAGTCATGTCCGCAAGATCATAAATACAGTGAAGCATGCTTGTTTTACAGGTCCACGTACCTGAGCTACATAGGTTTCTAATAGTTTTTTTCTTATGTTTAATTATCACTTCCAAAATATACCTTCTTTTATTTTATAACCGAAAAATTCCCACACTGAGTAGTATCCAAATTTGCAAGGAAACTGGGAAAAAATATCATTTAAAACATTAACCGTAATCAGTTATAGTTAAAATAAAAAATAAAAATTCCATTTGCTCAATCAAAATTATGTCATGTTTTAGGTTCATTAGAAAATTTAGTAATAGATTACTCCATAGATATACACCTGAAGAAATTAGTTGGGTGTCAAAAACTTGAATCAGTCCTTACAAAAACAAAAAAAATTGGAACCATGATCATCAACTCTAAATACCTACATAAGTATTGAACGAATCATAATACACAAACGATTCATCATATCTTATATCTGTCAGTTAGTTTTTCAACAATAAAATATAGATGTCACTCCGTATAACGATTGGGTGTTACACGTATTTGCTTCCGTAACTGGATCTGTTGTTGACATTTTTTTGTCAAACTATATAAAAGTTGTGTTTACTTATGAGACATAAAAAAAATATATAAATTTATATAGTGCAAACCTATCGTGCCCTCAGGAGCAACTATATAAATATTTATAGGTGCAGAAAAATTGTTCCATTTATACTAACAAAATAGTCCTAATTTTTCATACTATTTAATTATTTTTTAGCTCATTTATAATGTAAGATGTTTGGTGGGGGAAAATCTTCTATATACTCATTAAAAAAATTATATGTTGAAAACTTACATTTCATTTCATGTAATTTGTTTATCATTTTAAATAATTAATTAACTTATAAATCATTATAAATATATAATATTAGATATATATAGATTTATAATATTTATTTTCAACATATTATATGTATTTGTTCTTTATAGTATATTGTTACCATATTACTAAGTATGAAAAAAATTTGACGTAAAAGTATTTGATATTTTATTTACTTTACTAGTTTTTTTTTTTTGTGTATTCGTTTTACTTTACTAGTTTCACAAATAGTATATTATAAAGGATATTTGTATAGCCTTGTTTCATGGGAGAGACTTGCTTTGGCAAAGAGTATTTTGCTACAATTCTTAAACCTTTTTTAGGTGTTTCTAAAGATCTGATACGCGCAGTTCGGATCATGTAATCCATATTTGTATTGGTCGTTTGTATGTACGTTAACTAGAAGAAAGGGTAAACGTCCTTTAAATTTGTTGGATATATCTAACAGAATATCGGATGCCGACCAATCTAAAAGTGATTGGCCAATCTAAACGTGATTAAATAATTTTCACCAGCTCCATATAGTTTGTCTAGGTAAGAACAATGTATATTTTTGCTATGCAATCACTGTAATTGATTACGCAAATGAGAGCCTCAGGGAAAAGACATCGAATATTTGTAATGGTGTGTGGAAAACACTAATTTGTAAAGATATCAAAGAAATTTAATGGAATTATAAAGACAACTTATTTTGACAATGGGTTGGATATTTGAAACAACAATATGGGTTGTTAGTTAGCAAGGCCCAACATAATAATCAGGCCTATTGAATGAACTCCAAATTTAAGAGACAAATTCCTGATCAGATGAACATCAATTGAATTTTGTTTGTAGATTGAGGGCTTACAAAGTCTGTCATTTTTAATATAATATACTCTTAATTATTTGTTTATACGTATTTATCTCAGAATGTTCGTCACCTCGGTGAAAAGGCTTCGAGTGATGAAGACCTCCGAAGCTAAATGGACTTGGTATATAGACTCTCTCTTATTGTATTTTGAATTGATGGAGAGGAAAAACTTGGCCTCTTCTGAAGTATCATAATGCATTATTATATGCAGCTGGAAGACATCAAGACCCAAAGGAGAGGCAAAGAAACCAACAGCTTTAATCAGCTCTCTTCTGAAGTATCATAATGCATTTTTTAAAAAATTACGGTGAATCTAAAAAATGACTCTTTTGAGGTGCATATTTATTAAAATACCTATCTTTTTTGTTATTTTTGAAAATTATATTAGTTTCAATTTAAATTCAATCTAAATTATCATTTTTAATATTTTAAAATTTTCTATAGTGTTTTGTAGGGTTGTAGGTTTAGATACTAGAGTTTAGGGTTAAAACCATAAACTCTAAAATTCTAAACCCTAAAAAAGATTTTAATTCTTAATAAATTCAGAACTCCTAAAATATAAACCCTAATACCTCAAACATAAACCCAAATAGTTTGTAAAACACTAAACCCTAACCCTACAAGATTTAAGCCCTAAATTAAATTTTAAATCAACCCTAAATCCAAAAAATATATTTTTGAAAGATAAATAGGGATATTTTTGAAATGGGGCATATTGGAAGGGGCATTCCTTAAAATTTCTTAAAAATTATATATTGAGTCCTAAGTTTTGATGGGTTTGTAAAAGATAAATAAATGAAAATGTATATTTTATGTATAAACGAAAAAAATTAAATTTATAAATTTATTGTTGTTGAAATATTATGCACATCTTTACCTTGTTTCAAATATCCCAATGTAATACCATATATAATCTATTTTGTTGTCAGAAAGAAAGAAATAATTGATTAGCCTTTGTGTAATTTAGGTTACTGATGCTGATATATTACTATTACTTCATGCCCTTTTTTGTCATCTGAATTTAACTTATAAACATAAAGAAAAACATATCACAAATTTCATCCATGCCTCGGATCTCTAATGCATGTTACTGGAAAAAAAAGTAAAAATTGGATCATTAGAGAAAAATAGCATTGATTGAAAACCACAGTTCACGAGACGAGTTAGTTTGTCCCTGCCAGAAGCCAACAAGAAAGGAAATAAGAAAGAGTCACGGGCACTGAAAGACACCATCTATTGATCGAATTAGTGCCACCTACGTTGCTACAACTTTTTCCAATTTTTATACATCCAAAAACAAATATGTCCACCTCTCAGTGGACTCTCAATCACCTATTCACTATTTGCTCAAATACTTTATCTTTTCTAGTTTTTATTCTTTTGTTTTTTTGTTCACAACTTTTTCTTCTATTCCACATACAAAATTATTTCGTGAATGTGGTTTGGACGGTGGGAGATTACAGTTTTGGTAGCAAGATTGCGTTATTTGTTTAAAATATAAGAGTTTTTCTACTCCATAACAAACCTATCCGCTCTGTATACATGCACTATCAATTAAAGCCATGTTCATCAAGCTAATAAGCCTTTTTTAATGTGAGAAATAATGGTATTATTTTTGGTTTTTTTTTTTTTTGAGATGTGGAGTCTAATTTTTCGCTAATGTTTTGAAGAGATTAGCGGAAAACAAATGGTATTATTTTTTGGTAATTTTTTTTGTTAAGATGTGGAGTCTAATTTTTGGGTAATATTTTGAAGAGCCTACAAAAAAATTTAATTTTCGACTTGTAAGAGATTGAAAAGACATGTAAAAATGTAAGCGGATTAGAAACGAGATATTAT
The DNA here is from genome assembly GCA_900406295.1 of Aurinia saxatilis. Taxonomy (NCBI): domain Eukaryota; kingdom Viridiplantae; phylum Streptophyta; class Magnoliopsida; order Brassicales; family Brassicaceae; genus Aurinia; species Aurinia saxatilis. The sequence continues at coordinate 14,060 of OVAP01000160.1, read as the reverse complement.
CATATACAAAAACTAGAGTGCGTAAAATTTACGTGTATACCTATATTATATATATATCTCATATACTGAAATGTAAAAAATATTAAATATTTATACAATTCAAAAAAGAAAGAAAATAGATATTATTATTAAGTGAAATATGATAAACAATTACTGGTGGATATAAAAGCACGCTTATTAATGGTGGATATGGCCATTTAAAAACTCTCCCTTGAGATTGGCTGACAAAGGTTAATTAATTACGCTCAATCTCATAAATAATGTTGCACATTGTTTAGTTTGTTGCTTTTGTAGAGTTATATATGTACTATTTGAAAAGTGTCTTTTCTAGATGTCATTTTTCTAAGGCTTCACATTCTTCTTGCGTAATCTTTTTGTCATAAACACATTGCTTAAAAAAATATTATGGTTTGAAGATGAGACCAGAACAAAAATTTGAATAAGATGTGAAACAACAAAGATTGTAATAGAAGTGATGAAGAGTTTAAAAGAAAGATTCATTGGGTTGGTGCTGATGGCCTTATTTAACTCTTCATCACTCACAAACCATGTCTAAAGGCTATCCTCGTAGTGCACATATCCAAGGAGACGAATGGAGCTAAATACAGTTGATATAAATGCTCATGATAGACACTTATCTCCCGTGATTATCACCTTTTCACAGTTGATACAAGCTTTCATTGTGTAAATAACTATATATATATATATATCAAACTAAATTCACCTATTGTATAACTTGTGAATAAATAAGCCTCTTTTTGGCTCAATGTAATAAATAAGAAATCATCGTGAGTTGGGTGTTAATATAACTATATAAATAGTCTTTCTTTGTCCCATTTTTATTTGGAATTTTGTTAGGCGGAGTGGAACCACCCCGTGATCTCTTCCCCTTCTGTCTTTTTTCACCTAATTCCCTTACCAAAGTACCAAACACTCGACCACTTCTCCAACAACACAATACATATATATATATATATATATATATATATACAACTTACATGTTGAGAGAATCACATAACCATATATTATTATTCGTCGTACTTTGTATCTTTGGCTAAACACAAAAAACCAAACAAAAAAACTCCATAAGTAATATTAATTCTTGTCTTATAGATGTCAAAATTCAATCCCATTCTATTTCTCCTCTTCCTCCTCATCATTATCCTTTTTTGTTCGACGCAAACACATTGCCACACGAAAGGTCTTCGACTACGAAGACCAAGACATCAGAAGAATGTGACCACGACGAATCAGAAACAAGACCCTGAAGAGGAGTTCTTGAAATGGGTGAGATTTGTTGGGAGTCTTAAACACTCTGTGTTCAAAGCAGCCAAGAACAAACTCTTCCCTTCTTATACACTCACTGTTCATAAGAAACACAATAAAGGTGACTACACTAAGATCCAAGATGCGATTGATTCTCTACCTCTTATCAATCTTGTTCGTGTTGTCATTAAAGTTCATGCCGGAGTTTACAAGTAAGCACAAGTCTTTCTTCCACTACAAACTCTAAAATATATGGTGATCAGTCTGAGTTTCGGTTTAATTATATTTTGATTTTTTTTTAAAAATCTATATTATCCTCCTCATTTCTCAACCTTTCCTCTTAATTTCTTATTTTTTCCGTTGATGAAATATGTGGTCTAGATGACATAATCTAGTACAAAAAGAACGACAGAATATGAATTAGGTTGCTCTTGCAGAGAAAGAATCAAAATATATTGTGTTTAGTACATTTTGCAACTGATCAATTCCACCATATCAATTTTTATTTTATTTTAATGTGTGGATATAACTATTTTTCCGACAACCTGCCTGATCCTTTAGATTCTAGAGTTTTTGGCTATATATGTTTACATTTTTGCAAGTTGTATTCAGTTTATGCAAGCATCATGCAGTGATTTCATGTCTTGTCTTTTCATCTTGCATGACCCAAAATTAGTTATAAAATTAATAGAGTACTCTCTGATTAAAACACGCATTCCCTGTCAATAAAGAAACGTAGTAATCAATGATCACGTGAACTTAGGACTTTTGTAATTTGCAATAAAGGTTGAGGAACTTAAGCTAGATGTATTATGTACATGATAGTCTTTAAGAAGTTGAATTATATAATGCCATGGGTCCACATAATACTTACCATGCATCCATAATTTTATATCATTATGCAAACTATTTCTAGCCATTTTAAGAAGTCTATAATACAATAGTTAAGCAATAATGACTAGTACTAGCAGAAAAATTGAGGGATAATTAATGGATGTGTAGGGAAAAAGTGAACATACCACCAATGAAGGCATTCATAACAATAGAAGGAGAAGGAGCAGAGAAGACAATTATACAATGGGGAGACACAGCACAAACACTAGACCCAAGAGGCAACCCCATGGGCACCTTCAACTCTGCCTCTTTCGCCGTCAATTCCCCTTTCTTTGTAGCCAAGAACATCACTTTCAAGGTAACTTTGTTACCATTAATTTACCATAGTTTTGTTTAAAATTATTTGGAGGTGTTAAAGTTTTGAATTCATCTTACCGGTTTTAGCTTATATGTATGTAGAATACAACCCCGGGCCCCTTGGCGGGCGGGAAAGCAGTACAGGCAGTGGCATTGAGGGTATCAGGAGATAATGCCGCGTTTTTCGGGTGTAAAATGCTTGGTGCTCAAGACACTCTGTATGATCAATTGGGAAGACATTATTACAAAGACTGTTATATTGAAGGATCTGTTGATTTCATCTTTGGCAATGCCCTTTCCCTATATGAGGTAAAACATCTCACCTCAGTAGTCAAAATTATCTTAGAGCATTGTCTACATTTTCATAACTAAAAGTAGCATTGATTGTAAATTTGTCCTCATTCTCTACTAATGTGATGTTTAGGGGTGCCATTTGCACGCGATAACCGATAGACTAGGAGCAGTGACGGCTCAAGGGAGGGGTAATGTGCTAGAGGACACAGGATTCTCGTTTGTAAAGTGTAAGGTGACCGGAACAGGGGTTCTGTACCTTGGAAGGGCATGGGGTCCTTTCTCGAGAGTCGTCTTTGCTTACACTTATATGGACAACATCATCCTCCCTAAAGGCTGGTACAATTGGGGTGACCCTTCCCGCGAGATGTAAGTTTATAGTATACTTTACTCCTCTTTGACATCATTTAGGTAACAAACTTCACCACATTTACAACTAGTACTCGAGTCTTTCCCCTTCAACAAGATAAGAGAACATGCCATACTAAATTATACGTGTAGTACAACACACTTTACAAAACATGATAACCATATGCAGTATTGAGATTCAGAGTATTGGGGTTTGTCCTAGGTCCCACCACTAAACGGCACCGTCCTAAGCTCCAATGCCATGCTCGTTTTACTTACCAAATTTGTTGTTCACATTATCATATGCTTTCTTACTTCCCCACTCAACATCTTCCAACCGAAATCAGTTTTGTCTTTTTACATATAAACATTCCTTTTGGTCGTATATTACTTTGTGTGTATGTGCGCGTGCACATACGTATAGATATTTGAGTTTATATGGAAAGTATTCAAATAATTGTCCTATAGATGAAGCAGGCGTGCGTGCATGGTCCCTTTCTAGTGCTTCAAAATGCATAAATACTAATACGACATATATATCAACAAAGAAACAACAAAAGTCTAATTAAGTGATAATACTAAATGAAAGAAAAATATATATATGTGGATGCATGCAGGACTGTGTTCTATGGGCAGTACAAGTGCACTGGACCAGGAGCAAACTACGCAGGGAGGGTAGCTTGGGCAAGAGAGCTCACGGACGAAGAAGCTAAACCTTTTATTTCTCTTACCTTCATTGATGGCTCTGAATGGATCAAACTCTAACCATTTCCACCTAGTTAATAATGTAAATTTTCCCTTACTAAAATGAAATATAAATTTTTGATGCTTTTTGTTGTGGTGTGGTTTCAAAATAATTTTTTGATGCTTGGGTTATCTCATCTTCACTTCTGATGGATACTTCACCAAACAAAAAACACTCAAACTAGACAATGCACTACAGTCCCACTAAACAAGATGACATCATAAAAGAAGCATAAGATGATAACGAAAGAGAGAGGTTCCCTTCACTTAACTCACTTTAGCATATGATTGTATTATATGTGCTCATCCAAAACGATTTTTTTAATAAACAAACAAAAAACTATGCTTTTTATTGGTATCAGATCACCATCTATTCTTATCATATATACAATCTCTTCTTACTAATTATATAATTATAATCTCCATTTCTTATCATTATACCTTAATCTCTTATGATCTTTTACTGTCTTTGTGGTAAGCATTTATGTATGATAATCTACATCTCTCATGTTTGGGACCAGAGTTTTTTACCAGTTAACTTTTTGTTACCGTCACTTTTAATGTGCTCGGAAACACCATTGGATGTCACAAAAGGAGAAAATGAAGATTGACATTAAAGTAGAAGACCAATAGTTGCAAAAGACCAAAGATTCCTCCTCTCTTTAAGAAAACAATCACCACCCAAAGTCTTAAAAAACAAGAACAGGAAGTAGTCAACGACCAAACTAAAAACTCCATTAATGCCGAAATCAACAGCTCTCGCAACCTTAATCCTTGCTTTCTCCTACACCGTCTTCCTCCTCCTCTCCTCACCTTCACCAAAACCACACTACCACAAACTCTTCATCTCCACTTCCTTCTCCTCCAACGCATCAATCTCTCAAAACCTCCGCACACTCACTCGCCGTCCTCATGTAGCCGGTACACTAGCCAACGCAGAAGCAGCCTCCTACGTCCACTCCATCTTCACTTCCTCCTCTTTAAAATCACGCATCGTCACTTACAAAGTCTCCTTAACATACCCACTTCATCGTTCCTTGATACTCACACCAGAACACTCTTCAAAACAACCCATCACTTTCAAACTTCAGCAAGAACCAACCGGAGACAATCCTTATACAGATGAAGTGATGCCTACGTTTCACGGATACGCTAAGTCAGGGAACGTTTCAGGTCCAGTGGTGTATGCAAACTACGGTAGAGTAGAAGATTTTGTTAGATTGAAAGAGGAACTGAATGTGAATGTTGTTGGAAGTGTTGTGATTGCGAGGTATGGAGAGATTTATAGAGGAGATATAGTTAGGAACTCGTATGAAGCAGGAGCTGTAGGTGTTGTGATTTATACTGATAAGAGAGATTACGGTGGAGATGAGTGGTTTCCGGTGAGTAGAATGATGCCACCGAGTGGTGTTCAAGTGGGTACTGTTTAGAATGGTTTGGGTGATCCTACTACTCCTGGTTGGGCTAGTGTTGATGAATGTGAGAGATTGTCTGAGGAGGAGGTTGAGTTGAGTGGTGATGTTCCTCTTATACCGTCACTGCCTATCTCGGCAGAGGACGGTGAAGCGATTTTGAAGACGATTGGAGGAGTAGGACCTGGTCCTGGGGTCTTGAACCTGAGCTATATTGTGAGCTTTTGTTGTTAGATTAGTTTAGTAGACGAATCAAAGATTTTGTCTTTCTTGATTAATGATTTTTGGGTGTGGTGAATTCAGGGGAAAACTGTTATAGGTGAGATTGAGAATGTTATTGGAGTGATTGAAGGAGAAGAAGAGCCTGATAGGTACATTCTTCAATTTCTAAGTAGAAAAGTGAATGGCCATAGAGACTTGAAAAGGGGTTATATATTTGAATGAATTGTGTGTGTTACTATAATGTGTTAGATATGTGATTCTTGGAAACCATCGGGACGCTTGGACTTTCGGAGCTGTGGATCCGAATAGTGGGACTGCAGTACTTTTGGAGGTGAGTAAAGTTCTCCTTCAACATTTGTATATTGGGAGTTTTGAAATGGTTTCATTGAAATGAAAGGTTTTGAATACTGTAGATTGCGGAAAGACTTGATAAGCTGCGGAAAATAGGATGGAAACCTCGAAGGACGATTATTCTGTGCAATTGGGATGCTGAGGAGTATGCTCTGGTCTCTAGCTAGTCTCTATCCCTGTACCTTTTGTAATATCGAAAGCAGCAGAAAGTATCAGGTTTGATGTGTGTTTTTTTTTCTATAGATTGGTTCAACAGAATGGGTAGAGGAAAACAGAGAAATGCTAAGTTCAAGAGCAGTTGCCTACTTGAATGTAGACTGTGCGGTATCTGGCCCAGGCTTTTATGCTTCTGCGACTCCACAACTCGATGAACTGATCAAATCAGCGGCTCAACAGGTACTTAAAGGCAGTTTAACAAGCATATGGGTGCTATATAACAAACAGTCTTTTGAGCTTATCTTGAATTGTAATTTTTTCTGGTACAAAGAGACATGATCAAGTTATTCATTTACCTATCTTAAGGTCCCGGATCCAGAGAACACAAGGCAAACCATCTACGAATCTTGGATAGGATCAAGCAACGCTGGTGTGGTAAGTGAAGACATTACATTATGAATTTGCCTTATATGGTAAACTGATTTGTATACTTGGCATGTGAAGATTGGAAGATTAGGAGGTGGAGGATCGGATTACGCATCATTTGTGCAACATGCTGGTGTTCCAGCCATTGACTTGCGTTTTGGAAAAGGTAGATCTCTCAATCAGCTAATTAGACAAACACTAGATGAACCAAACATCACGGTCTGCTATATAAACACCGAGTCATAAGCTTTAAACGGATTATTTAGATACTAAATGATTGCTAAAAATAACAGCCTATCCTGTCTATCACTCTATGTATGATGACTTCACTTGGATGGAAAAATTTGGAGATCCCGGGTTTCATCGACATGTCGCAATGGCTAGTGTTCTTGGTTTGGTCGCTCTTCGGTTAGCAGACGAGGAATTCTTACCATTCAACTATATCTCCTATGCAGCAGAGCTAAAGGTAATTGATATATCTAATAACATATGGTCAAAAGCAACTAATGAGTGAATATATTGCTATAATGGTATTTGTCTACCTGCATTAACAGAAATGCGCGGAAGATTTGAAGAAGGAGAAGTTAGGCCATAGCATAGATGTTTCTCCGTTATTCAAATCGATAGAAGATCTATCTACGGCTGCACAAGAGATTAATATAGAGAAAGAGGTATAGCTATAATTTTACATTTGACAAAGCCACTAGTAAACTGGTTACTAATTAAGAGGAACTTGGCTTGATTGTGCAGTCTACAATCAAAGGAGTTTTGAAAATAAGAGAGCTTAACGACAGACTAATGATGGCGGAACGAGCTTTAACAGACCGAGATGGACTCCCCGAAACACCATGGTACAAACATTTAATATACGGACCATCAAAGCACGATGACTACGGATCAAAATCATTTCCAGGAGTTGATGATGCAATCGAGAAGGCAAAGAGGGTTAACACCAAAACATCTTGGGAACATGTTCAACATGAGATTTGGAGAGTAACTAGAGCTATAAAACATGCTTCACTTGTCTTAAAAGGTGAACTAAGATGATTACCAAAAATGTTCTCATCATTTGAGCAATGAGCTCAAAGTGTGTAACAGACAATGTAACACAACGTTTTGTATTTTGTATCAATGTTTTTCTTCTTGCTTTTATATTAAGGCCTAAATAAAGCCCATGGTTAAATCCAGCACCATCAGGATTCAGGAGTTTCTCAATCTTTAAGAGTCACCGTTTTGAGTTGTGTGTAGCAAAAACCCCGGCGTGAAAGTAGCAGAGCAGACAAAACCACAATGCTTAACTCCATCACTCTCGCCCGTAAAACACCACTCGTGTTCAATTCTGGTAATCAAAATTCGTGTTTCGTTGGAAGGACTCGAAGTGAAGCTGGTTCGGGTAGGAGTCTTGCGTTTGGGTTTAAAAACAGTTCGTCTGCTGTTTCACTGAATTGTGGTCGTACCAATTGGTTTGGGCGCTCCGGGAGTGGGTTTAGGCATATGGGTCGGGTCTCTTCCGTCTCAGATGGAATTTCAGGTGGTTCCGGTGGTTCAGGTGGTGATAGTGGTGGTGGTGGTTCTGGAGGTGGAGATGAAGGTAGTGGCGAAAATGAAAACAAGTGGTCATTTCTCTCATGGTAAAGATTCTTACTTTCTCATGTCTCTTTAACACTTTTCTTGTGTAATTTGATGAAGCTTTTATGTAAGTGTAATCACTCATGGATGTTACAAGCTCTATTTTATTATGTTTTCTTGTATTTGAATTGAACATGAATACATTTTGTTTTCTGTGGTGCTTCAGGTACCTAGCTCTCCTCTCAGATTATCCTGTTTTAACCAAGTCTGTGACATCAGCAATTTTGACCCTCATTGGAGATTTGATCTGTCAGGTAACTCTATTAATAATGTGCTTGTATCTCACTAGCTACTTTTGAAATTTGGATGGTTAGATTTTGGGATATATGAACTCTTCGAGATAAAACAGTATATATCAGCTGTGTTGTGTAGCTATTAAAAGAGGTAACTTGCTTGTTCTTGTTACACTTGGTTTCAGCTTGCAATCAATAAGAGCTCGTCTCTGGACTTGAAGAGGACACTCACTTTTACCGTCTTGGGATTAGGGCTAGTCGGTCCAGCTTTGCATTTCTGGTATTTCCCGTGGACCTTTCACCCTTAGTACATAGGCAGAAAGTTTAGATGCATGTGTTTGCAACTCTTTGTGGCGTTATTTGTGTACATATATGTCTTGTATTGTTTTCCTTGCATGCTACTTTTCTTCTAAGTGGTTGTTAGAAGAAGACTGTATTTATTGGTATGTTACTCATGTTTGTTCTCTGCTTGCTCGTTGAAACCTCGATAATTAGGTATTTGTATTTGAGCAAAGTGGTGACAGCTTCCGGATTATCAGGCGCAGTTTTGCGTCTTATACTGGATCAGGTAGTATATTCCATCTAACGGCTCTGTCTCTATCTTGCTTGCTCTATGTTATAAACCTTTTTTCCTTTGTTTCAGTTTGTATTTGCTCCAGTGTTTCTTGGAGTTTTCTTATCAGCAGTTGTGACGCTTGAAGGAAAACCATCAAATGTCATACCGAAGCTACAACAGGTTGGATTAAAAAATCTAACTAAACTCTCTTTTTCCTCAGTTTGATTTATTGTCTTTCTTTATCAGTCCTCTAATTGGATGTATCAATTGCTGGTTACGTAGGAGTGGACAGGTGCGGTGCTAGCAAATTGGCAGCTGTGGATACCATTTCAGTTTCTGAACTTCAGATTTGTTCCTCAAAACTTCCAGGTTTGCTACTAAAACTCTATAAACAACATAAAACGGAGAGACTACTCTGAGAAATACAATTTGGTGAAAGATACTTACATGTGCTTGAAACTTAATCTTGCACCCTGTTTCTCTCTTTAATGTCTTAACCCTCTAGTTAAGATCATTTTTGACCCTGCCATATCTTAAGAAATTAATTAGGTGGTTTCATGTTGCTAAGCACTTATTATAAGCACCATTCATAATTATGAGTGTGACATGATTTACATGAGAATGACATTTACTCTCTGCATCATAATTAATAGGCTTAGCAAAAAATTTCTTGATATCTGATGTAAATTGTAATTCACCATTGTTCGTAAAGTTTGCATTGTTTTTGTATATATGAATTGTAGGTACTTGCTTCGAACGTAGTGGCTTTGGCTTGGAATGTGATTTTATCATTCAAAGCGCACAAAGAAGTTGTTGCAAAATAGGCAAGTGTCTTACCTACATATTAAGAAGTTGGGATTATTATCGGCAGAGTTTTGGGGGCAACTTTCTTGTCTGCTGATTCGGATACTTAGGTGTCTCGAAATATTTAAACAAGTTTTCTTGATGCATTTTGACTCCTCATGTTATTGTTTTATTTTGCATCAACGAATATGTCCTTTAGTAGTACCTCTATCAATCCTCTGTTTTGTAGATCATACGAAAAATTTAAGAATCTCTGATTTCTGTTTTTTAAGATTTAAAACGAAGAAAAGATTTAAATTCATCGGACAAATCATCTGACCCCTTAACCCAAAAAAGCCAAAAAAGAGTTATAAGAAGATCCAGTAATGCTTTATAGCATATGAGATGTATATGATTAAAAAGCAAATCAACACAATTCCAATTGCGTTTTCGTTCGTCTAATCTTATTGTTGTCACCAGTCTTCATTCCTCTCAGTCGCGCAGCAGAGATCACAGTCCCACTTTCTTCTGATATTTTGTAATCTGGTTCAGGAAGATCCATGTCATCTGCCAAACAAACAACTGTATCAGAGAAGCCCGATGTGATTCATAATATAGCATCTTAAAATAAGAAAAGAGAAGAACGAGTTATTTTACCATGACGTGAGGGGCGATCCTGACACAGTAAACCGGAAACCCTGTGTAAAATTTCAAAGGTCCTCCTTCTTTTAAAGTTTTTAGCACACAGTCCAACGAGCCTGTGTACGGAAATTTGCCCTGGGCATCTGGTTGCATCTTCTGGATCTGAGTCTTCACGTAATCGAATGGGAGACTGCAAGCCGCAGCAAAGAATCCAGAAACCGCACTTGCTCCTGCCAAAGGTAAAAAAAATCACACAACCATCAAAACTCAAGAGACCTATAAAGACTAAATGACCTTAAGACAATGCAAATAAGGCCTTCTTTGTTAAGTCTAATACAGAACTATTGTCAGTTATTTGATAAATTTTATAAAGCCAAAAACCCAATAAGGAGATAACATGTTACCAATGAAAAAAAATTTAGATTATTTGTGCGAATCCTTTTACTCTTGATTGTGATCAAGAGTTAATAAGGGGTAAGCATAATTCTCTTCACAGAGATAAAAAAAAAATAGAGAAACTGGGAAGAGCAGCTTACCAACGACAGTAGAGGTTTCACCTAAACCAAGATTATCTCTCATGTATTCAGCACTTTGATCATAAGATGCAAGCATTCCCATGTTCAAAGCCATAGCTCTGACCACAGTGGGGCCACACCCTTTCCATAGTGCTAGAATTCCTTCATCAGAGCTAATACGGTAAAGTGCATGGAAGGCATTGGTATAATGCCTACGCTGAGCTAACGGCAAAGTAGCATCAGCTTGCATTCTGATAAGTGCTAAATCGGCTGGACTACCAACAGTGGCACCAATTGCACCAGCAGTCAGACCACACAGAGCCTTCTTATACAACGGTAGAGGCCTCCCTTCGTTACCCTCGAGTGCTTTTGCAGTCAGCAACCTAACAAGTCAAAGTGGTACTTTTTTTCATGAGTACAACAAAGGAGAAAGGCTGATTTATCGATAACAGTAAATAAATAAAGTACTCCTTTGGATTGGCTCAATCTAACCCACAAATGATTTTAACTTACTTGAATGATCCAAGACGGGCTGTGGTGTAAGTTGCTTGCCTCAGCAAACCAGCAGATAATCCCTATTGGCAGAAAATTACACCAAATGAAGTCAACAGAGAAACAGAGTATAACTACTGTATAGTATAACCACATTTGAAGTTAGCATGACAGAGAACCAATAATATGTCACATTACATATGAAATCAATCTCTGAATAACAGAGTATTGAATCCAAAAACGCACACATCATATACAAACTCCATAACAACCATATGAAAATTAATCATTGTCGATAAACATCACCACCAGAATATCAACAGAAAACATCCTACATAGAAACGTAATACATCTAAATCAATACCTTGTAGAAGGCACCGAAACCTTCGTTCTTCAACATGTTAGTCGTCACACTAACGGCAGATCCCTGACCTAGTTGAATCCTCACCTTCACCACAAGAAAACAACAAACATTACTTCATTACATTCACATTCATTCACAAACAATTGTACATAATAATCCACCTAAGAACATGAATTCAATCCAAAATCCAGATCTGAGCTGAAACATTCCATCTAACCAAATCAATTTCTCAAACTAACAACAAATCAATAGCTACACTGCACAATTCACACTGAATTGAGTCTGAATTCGATTCAGATCTGAAAGAAACAATCGCTAAAATCGGATCTAATAAACACAATTACAGCATCACCAAATCAAACTCCAATTCCACAAAACAATCAAGCTTTCTACATTGAGTTACATACATACCTTGATCATATCAATGGGCTGGATAACGCAGGTGGCGAGCATACCAGAGGCTCCGCCATTGACGAATGGCTTCACAGTGGTCCATACACTGACCGGGGTAGCTTTCTTCTGCTCCGCCATCTCTTTGTTTGGCTTCGTATGGTTCGAAGAAGAAAGAGATTCCGACGGAGAAAAAGAGAGAATGAGATTCAGTTGGTGTGGTGGAGAGGAGAAGAAGAAGTAAAGCTTGAGGCCCTTTATATATTATCAACCCAACTAACTGAACTTGATAAACGTACACCAAACCCTTGGATTATATTTTTTTGCTTTACTAGATCTGATCTAAACTTATATTTTTATAAAATCTTAATTTCTAAAGTATTAAATTCGACTTCTCTTTTCGATTTTAAGCTAATCCGAAAAGTATTAATTACGTATCCATTTAAATCTCGTTAATATAAATATATTGGTGCAGTCAGTTTTTATGGTGAATTTCTAATTTTCTGGTTATGAAGTTGTAATTGGTGACTGGTGAGCATATTAGAAATTTTTATATTTGGATTGGTTGATATTTTGTACTAGTCAATTAGAAAATGCCCCAAAAAAAAACAAACAAACAAAAATGTAAATACCAAAAAATATCAATTCATAGAGAGTATATGAACTTTTACAAGGTCCAATAGAATTTAGAAATCTTTAAAAAAATTGAATTGATATTTTGTATTTACATTTTTCTGTTTGTGTTTTTTTGGCATTTTTCTAATTTTCTGGTTATGAAGTTGAAAGTGGGGAGTATTTTGAAGTTTTATAGGGGTCCAATACAATTCTTAAAATTGTAATGGTATTTTGTGGTTATATTTATCTGTGGCTTTTCTGGCATTTTTCACGCCGTGGTAGTTGTGGACCAAGTGGAGTTGCGGTCTGAATATCTGATGCAAATTGGTAATAGTGACGCCAATGTATGTAAGATTTTTGTCTAAATCTACGATATACCTCTTTTTATATACTTTTCTGGTATAAATTTGTCTGTCCTTTTCTTGACTCCCATTATATTGGTTTGTGGAAATCATTTTAGCTTTATAGAGTTCGTTGAATCTCATTAATGTAGTGACAACGCATGTTGGGTGATGTTGGTAGATGCTGGTGCTCAACGTGGTCTTGGTGTTATGGTCGGTACATGCATATGATTGTTCCTTCTGTGTGTTGGTGTTAATTGTTGGGGTTCCAGGCTTTGGTTTGTGGGCTGTAGCGCTTTGCATACACACCTTGCAGATTCAAACCCGGTTTTTCTGAGAGACTTCACCGGAACCCCTTGGATCCTCGGACCGTCAACAAGCTCAAGAGAAGCTAACGGTAAACAGAGGAAGTTTGGTACAACAAAAGCCTAATAATGTACTCATGAAGCTTAGCACAAAAAGCTTGATAATGAACCAATGGTCACTCTACCAATGAAATTGTTGATCTCGGTTCTGTTATCGAGCCGAGATTAAACAGAAAGGCGGAGGAAGTGCAACGAAGATTGTACAATTAAAACAAACATGTAATCAACAAGAATCACAAGTAGGAAAAAGAAATAGAAAAGTTTTTGAATGCACACATTTCTTCGGAAAAGGTTTCAGTAGTCTTCACCATCATCTTCTTCGTCATCTCCACCTTCAGCACCAACTTCTTCATAATCTTTCTCCAATGCAGCCAAGTCCTCACGTGCCTCGGAGAATTCACCTTCCTCCATTCCCTCACCAACGTACCAGTGCACAAATGCCCTCTTTGCATACATAAGATCAAACTTGTGGTCGATCCGTGAGAACACCTCTGCAACTGCTGTGTTGTTGCTGATCATGCATACAGCTCTCTGAACCTTGGCGAGGTCACCCCCTGGAACAACTGTTGGAGGTTGGTAGTTGATTCCACACTTGAAACCAGTTGGGCACCTGCAAGACAAAACCCATGCCAATGAATTGTCAATAAAAACAGCATGAAGATAGTAAAAACAATAGGAACATATTGTTCAATTCCTAGAAGAATCATACCAGTCAACAAACTGAACGG
>OVAP01000159.1:0-48121 GCA_900406295.1 Aurinia saxatilis | reverse complement strand
AATTATATGTTTATTATAGTAAAAACCGGTAAAATATGAGGTATATCACTGTCTTAAGAGGGTGCTCGATCACTTTGTTCGGAGGCTGAATCTGGTTGACGTCATGTTCGTCTCCATCGTACGATAGGGCTGTCAAAGCAATCATCTTATCCCACTTCTCTTCATGATTGATAGTTAACCCCTCTTCTGTGGTTTGGTGGTGTTCGCCGACTTCTTTTGATATGAGCTCTTCGTATTCCTCCGGTTCATTGTCACTTATATCCCTATAAATCTTCATTATTTCATCCTTTATTGTGTTATAGTGATATACCTATCCATTTATCCTCGGGTTTTTTAGGCTCTTATTCACGTCGAAGTCTAGTACCATGTCTCCTACTCTGAGGTTCATTGTCCCTTCCTTTAAGTCGATGAGAGCTCCTGCCATTGCAAGGAACGACCTTCCGAGAATTAATGGATCTTTTAGTTCTGTGTCAAAATCAAGGATTGTAAGATCAGTAAGTATAAGACACCCCTTAACGTATACCTCAACATCTTCGAGCATCCCTATTGGTCGTCTCGTGGATCTGTCAGCAAGAACCAGGGTAATTTTAGTCTCCTGGAAGTTACTCATCCCGAGACGTTTGGCTACTGAGTGAGGTATCATATTTACACTGGCTACCATGTCACATAGAGATCGTGGAAAAGTTACTCCATGGATTGTACAAGACAAGACGAAGCTTCCTAGATCTTCCAACTTTTCTTGCATTCCATCTTGTAGTGCTCTGTTGCTCTCCTTGGATATCATCATCACTTCCCTTTCTATGGTTATGATGTTTGTGACTATCCCCTTCAGATACTTTCTTAGAGAAGGTATCATGCTGCAGGCTTCGACAAGTGGCAAACTGATGACTAGCTGGTCTATTACCTCGCTTAGTCTATTCTCCTCTTTTTCTTTTATTTTTCTCTTGAGTGGGCCAGAGAAAGGAATCTTCGGGACATGAGTGGGTACCTCATCTTCTGTTGTGGGGTGTTCTCCTTTGTATGGGCTGTTGTTGGGTATTCATCATGATATCCGGCCTTTTTACTCATAGAAACCGGGTCAGGCAGCTCATCAGTCTCCTTAGGATACTCCATCTCCTTGTAAAAATTGTCGTTTCTCAAGGTCACTGCTTGTAACTCTTGCCTCTTGTGGTGGTTGGGACCTTTGAGTATACCAGACATTGCTACCTTCATGTGGAGGGCGATCAAGACGTCCGTAAGCAGTGTTGTCAAGATTTCTCCTTCGTTCCTTAGCTTCAAGAGATTCTTGTCCACTTGGTTTATTAACTCCCTCTCCATTCATTGCATATTACTGAAAAGAGAAGTGACCAATTGGCTTACTGTGCTTGAAATGCTATAGTGTAATGTCGCTTCATCTATCTGGGCAGTGACACAATCAATCGATTCGTTCAACGGATCGATCGGTCCCTCTTTACGCTCGATTGATCTGTTAGAGGTTGTGCCACTCGGATTGGAAACCTCGATCTCGATCGATCCTGGTTCTGTTTGTCTAACTTTTGCGCCTCCTTGCTTCTTGATTCCAGGCTTTGTAGGAACCCTGCTTGTGAGTCTTTCTTTTCGATAAACGACTCGAGCTCGTCTTTGAGCTTCTGGAATTCCTTGATCTGCACGTAAGATTATTTCCTTTGGTCCGCCAATTCTGGTTCGTTGTTCTGATCACTGGCGGCCATGTTCGTAATGAGTTCGACTCTTGATGCTGCTGACCTCGTCGAGAAGTCACCGTTACTGGCGGTGTCCAGTGTATGTTGGTGTCGGATGTGAATCCCTCTGTAGAGTGTGCTGAGAAGGTTTTCGCTACTGAACTCATGATGTAGGCACTCTCTAGTATATCCTTCTAGTCGGTCCCACGACTCATGAAACCTTTCATTGCTCCCTTGTTGGAACCTCTGGATAGGGTCTCGGAAAATGTTCGAACGAGACCTTAAGAAGAATTTGTTGACGAATGCATTCTTCCCAGTCTTCGACTGGTTCGTTTGGGAGTGAGCGAAGACATTAAAGGGCTCTATTCCTTTACGAGAAAGGAAAGAGGTGGCATCTGAGTTCTCCAGGTGGCATTAGACCGACTTTAGTGGTGCTGCATATTTCTTCAAAACTGTCTAGATGGTCCATAGGATGCTCCGAGTCTAGGCCCTCAAACTTACTTCGTTCTACCAGGGCTGATGGGGATTTAGTTTTCGCCCAAAATATATCCTGCAAGCACACAGGTCTCACAGTAGTACTTAGGGATCGTATCCACAGAGAGCAAAGTGTACACAATAGCATGTCCAAGTTCCCTCGAGCTAAGCAACAAAATGAGATGGTTTTGGCTTTGGTCGATCGACAGTGTGAACTGGTCGATCGATCGGGACATCTTTCGGTCGATGGCAGATTAGGGGTCGATCGATTAATGCCTGAAAATGCTAAAAAAAAATTAAACGTGAGAAAATTCAATAATAAAAGCGTTAGGAAGTCAGGCAATACATCAGAGGATCACAGTTTGAATTATTCAGGGTAGTAATCTATGTAAATCCTAGTTTAGGCTATATAATTGAAATCACTATTAACTGAGTATCCTTATGGTCAGGCTTAGCCAGTTGATATGCTCAAATGTACCCTAATAGCGAACTGCAAGAGCACGGTTAATTAGATGTAGTATTTAGGGATCGAATCCACAGAGACTTTAAGTTGCCTATAAATTTAAGAATTAAAACATCACTAAGTAGATTTAATAAATATGACTAATGAATAATTATTAATTAAGGCGGTAGAGAATGAGTTTAAATCAATGAGACAAAAGCTAGGCCTTGGGTACATTCTATGGGTAATCTGAAATTCAAAGATAAAATAATATTAAGAGGATAATTAAGACTTGTCCTAGAACATGAATCAATAAAGTAAAATCAATCAGCTGTCGTTGCGAAGATTACCTATGTCTAAATCCTAGAATCCCAAATTTCTTTGCAAATTCTATAAATAAAAACAAATATTAATCATAAGTTCAATAAGTTCACAAAATCCATAAACAAAATTTCTATGCAGATAGGTATTTTGCTCATCTTAAATAATTCTAGCAATTATTTATGCTTTCGCATCAATTAATTAACCTATGGTCTAAATTCAAAGTGGCCAACAATGAACTAGCATTAAACACAATTTTAGATGAAGAATTATATATGATTCCTATAATAATTATTTTAAACTATCAATTTATCACAAACCCTAGAATTATCCTAAGCCTAACAAGGAAACTACTCACACATATCAACTGAAACAATCAAAATGATGAAAGAAGTAGGTATGAAAAAATATATCGAATAAAATAAATAAAGACGGTTCATAATTCTTTTCTATGAGCAGATTCTTCTCCCTAAAAGGTCTGGAACAACTCTATTACTTTAGTTTCAAAATAATTTAATATATGTGAAAACTAAACCTAAAACAAGTATTTATACTGCCAAAACACGTTATGGGTCTTCTGGGGACTTTCCATAAGTTCTGGGGCGGTTTGTGCAATAAAATGAAAATTTCCTTTGCTGTTTTTGAAGGGGTGTCGTTCGAGACTCTTGTGGGTGTCCTTCGATTCATAACCCATTCTCGCCTTGCTAGGTTTGCTCGCCAGAACGACATGTCTGCACTAAAAACGATCATATCTCTTCAACCGTTAATTGGAATGTGTTGAAACCACCACCAAAGTGAAGCTAACTCAATTTACCTATCTCATGTCAAAATATGAGATCAAAACTTCATCGTGAAGACCTCCATCTGATATGATATTTGAAGCCTTTCAGATTGGTTTTGCAACATCATTTCAATAGTTTGCCTCCAAAAGGTCAAAACAGTTTCTCCAAAAGCACCAAATATGTGCTTTAACCTTTAAATACTAATAAAGACTAGAAAACATCTAAAAGATTCGATAAAACACTTTATATCATGGCTAAAAACCATAAAATCCACATTATATCACCAATCTAGTTCAATTGGTATCCGAGTTAACTCTAACATATATCTTTTTAGAAAGAGAACCTATGGGCTTATCAACCAATTAATCTAGGCATTAAGTTCAGGAAATTAAATTCTACTAAACTATAAATAGTAAAGCTTTCACTATCAAGTTCTGGATCTCGTACTCTAAGTGGTGTATTAGTAGCAGATTTATCCTAAGATTATATTAAGACCTGATATGAAAGTAAGCCTATAAACTGATCATTACACAATCTTATTTCCTATCTATCAGACCATGATTCCTCCTAGCAAAACCATATTCCTAAATAAGAAACTACTAAGACATAGCAAGAGTAAACATTATGACAATGAAAATTGTTTATTATAAAGAGGGTTCAAAGTAGCTTCTCTGGAGTGCAGAGATCACAAACGTCATCCTTGAAGCAATGATCAAAGCAATAATAAAAGAAGAAACAATAAGAACCTGATAAACTATTTTGCCTGGATGCCTGGAAGCTTTATTGTGTTTTCTGATGATTCTCTCTGGCTTCAGTCGTCTATATTTATAGGGGAGAGAGTCGGGTAAAGGGTTGAGACGATTCAGGAGAAAGATTTGGATAAAAATCTAAATATTTTTTATTATATTCTCTGAATCGATCGGTCGCCATAATCTCGGTCGATCGCTCAATATTTGAAACGCGTTTTCTGAAGATTCGGTATCTTTAATGATTATCTTTAGCGTATATTGATAACTCCGTAAATGCAACGATCCTTATCTGAATTTGTACTCGAAACTTCCTTGCGAGAATGGGCTTTGATCGATTGGTGGGCCTCCGGTCCGATCGATTGGGCCTTCACTTCATGCGGGCTTATACGCCTTCAATGATTTTGGCTTAACTTCTTACTCCTGAGGGCTAATGACTTGATTCGAGGCCGATGTCACAGCTAACTCACGTGACTTGATTGTCCAAACCCCACACTTCATTCCAAAATAAACATCTTCTTCATCCGGGCCTGGACTTCTGATGTTAATTTGTTAGACTTGGTTGAAAATACCCATTTGCGACCTAAAATGCATTGTTTTCACAAAAACACTTTGCAAACAGAAAAATGTGAAATCCAGTGGTTTATGTTTCAAATCAAATAGTTTTTTCGTTAAAAAGACAAAAAAATTATATCGAAAAGCGGTAAAATATCATCCCTATCAAATCCCTCAGACTTAGCTTTGTTCGTCCTCGAACAAACAACATGCTAAGAAGAAAAATAAGTTTGAAAACTTAGAAACTCGCTTATTTGTATCACAACTTAGAGGTGCAACTTCGTGATGGTCATCTTGACAATCCTGCCAAAAGTTCTCATCTCATACTCCCGCCACAACTCTCCCAACTGGTCCAACAAGAATCTCAACCTGCAATAACCCTAAAGGTACCAAAATCTGACTCTCTACATTCATTTTATTGTGTGGGCTTTTTTACTGGAAAATATTAGCAAGGTAAAACAGGCTAGGTGTGTAATGAGAGGGGGCTAATATTTAGAGGTAAGGCTAGTGTGTTTAAGGTTAACCATACTCAAGAAAAATGCGATATGTTTGTAAAAAAGCAAGAGAGATCGGACCGCTTGATGGCACAGTTCCCCAATCACTATCTCCTTAGCTCGGCTCGTTCCTCCCCCCAGACTTAGATTCTTTTAAGGGAATCTAAAGTCTTCTTGAACATTCTCGGACTCCTTTAAACGTTTTCCACCTTTCTTCATTTTTGATCCCTGATTTTCCTGGCCTTTTTGCTAAACAAGTATGGATCATAAAGCTTTTGATTTTTGATTTTTGATTTTTTATTTTACAATAAAACTTTCACCATATATAGCAAGGCACGAATTTTACCTTGATTTTGATGAAGTATTACCAGGGAAATCATCCTTGAAACCTTCTCTTTGAATCTTCATGCATGTATTAAGATCGTGCATGCCCTTTTTCGCCAGTCTTCATGAGTGATTGGAAAACTGAATTGGTCTCATCTCTCCGGCCGTTTTACACATACTGCATATAAGACAAGAAAGAAAAAGAGACTGCATGGGTTTTGAAAAGAGGTTAGGTTAATGGGTGTGGTGACAACTTAAAATAAGTTGACTATTCAGGATCAGCAAGAGAGTGATAAAGTGGATAAGAAGTCATGAATGGATTTGTTTTTCCTAGTCTAATACCTCCAGCAAGAAAGATTTATAATCCGGTTTAGGTTCAAATAAAGTAGAGTCAGAAATCAGGGTTATTAAAGTACGTGCAAACCAAGATGTACTGGGGAAGCTTGAGTATGGGGTTTCTAAAACAAGTGCCTCGGGGCAGTCTTGTAAAGATGGTCACTAGGCCGCAGTCCAGTTGTGAGTAAGGTCCTTGTTCCAGACCTGGAATTCCTCAATAAAATGTTTTTTACTCGATAATTTTTTTTAAATGGGTGTAAAAGTGCGTTCAAAGAAACAAACAAGTTAGATANCGATGTTGAAAAGCTGTGAGAGCAAAATGGGAACTGAAATGGATTAAAATAGAAATGGAAGATGGTTACCTCGTTGTCTTCAAGTGTATCGAGTGACCTTCTTTGTCTTATTGGAATTGAAAGTACTTTACAAGTAATATGAGAGGATTTGTACCTAGCGACATCGGTATATCATCATTTGTCGTGTTGAATTGAAGAGGTGTTCATCATTCTGAGTCTTCAACGATCGATACAGTCTTTAATCAATCGAATCACGGTGTGATTCTCCTGATTTTTTACTCTCATTCGATTACTGTTGAAGCACACACCATTTCCCTGGATCACCAGTTGATTCGAATCATTGGCCTCTGGCTTTCCATCGAGATAGTAAAATAAAGCTTGTGAATTGTAGGCGATTGATCGATTGTTGTTAAGGTGACCGATCGATTGTTGTTAAGGTGACCGATCGATTCTGCATCCTCTTGGTTGAATATTTAAATCCTTTCTGAGACACGGACTAAAATATTAAAATAAAACCTAGTCTAAGACGTACCAGTGGGTTGCCTCCCACTCAGCGCTTTTGTTTAAAGTCGGTTAGCTCGACATTGTTGGAGATTTTTAGTCCTCCATTGGGTATGGTTCAAGGCTGTATGATCTCTCGGGGCTACTTGAATATCTTAGCCTCTTCTCTGACCTAACTTTAGCCTCCTTTCTCCTATCCCCTAGCCTTGGAAGGTTCTGAGTTGTGGCTGGGTAGAAGACTTTCTTGTTGAGGAGGTCCAAGCAAATCCTCTTTTCTAGCATGTCGATTTGAGCTCCCGTAGAGGCAAAGAATGGTCTTCCAAGTATCAGTGGTGCCACTGATCTCTGATCAGTATTCATTATCAAGAAATCAATGGGTATGAAGCATTCATCTATGTGTACCATGATGTTGTTCACATATCTTAGCACATTCCCTTGTGATGCATCAACGAGCATTATGGACTTCGTGGGTGGCTCGAAATCCTGAATCCTAAGTGAGTATACATCCTTCCTCGACATCATGCTCATGCAAGCTCCTGTATCGCACGCAATTGGAAACTCTCTAGCATTTATTGTGATTGATATGATGTACCTTCCCGGATCGCCTTCCTTAAAGATCATGCACAGCTAAGGTTTGCTTTCCTTAATTACTTTGAGAAAAAGTTCCCTTGTGTCAGTCATGGGCCAATTCTCCACATACTTATGCAGAGGGTGTGTCTTCATGGCCTCAGTGAAAGTGGCCCTTGTGGGGGTCGAATATCCCCACTAACGATCTTCGGCCATATTTATCCTCAGCGTCTACCGAGCCCACCAAATCGGCTGAGACGACAACAGACCCGACCGACGAGACCAGGGCCCGTGAATGGCGTCCAACCTGGACCCTGCATTCAGATGGGTCGTCTTCCAAACAGGACTCGGGAATTGGGATCTACACTTCTCCAAATGGAGAGATTATCGAGCAGTCCTTCCAACTTAATTTCGAAGCTTCTAACAACGAGTCTGAATACGAAGCTCTCATCACTAGACTTCGCTTAGCTCATGGAATGGAGATCTGACGACATCATGCTTTCTTCGATTCTCAGCTCGTCGTCAACCGATTCCATGCGGACTATTCCACTCGTGACGACCAGATGGAGGCTTATATCTGAACATTGTTTAGGCTCTCGCATCAGTTTTTGATGAATTTACTTTAACTCGAATCCCGCGATCCGAAAACTCTTCGGCCAACGCTCTAGCAGCACTCGGCTCAGCATCCGTCTCTGACTTTCGTCGAGTCATCGCAGTGGAACTCATCGAAACTTCGAGCATACATGCAACTCACCAGGTAGCATTGATCGACCCACTCCCAGAAGGAGCTAGTCTCGTACCAATGGAAACAAACCAGACAGAAGATGCTTTTATTACCTATGGATGTGATGCACCTTGGATGGGCAGACTTAAGGATTTCATCACTGAATGCAAGTCCCAACAGATAAGTGGGCAGCGCAGAAACTCAAAGCCTGAGCCGCAAGATATTCTGTCGCGGAAGGGCAACTCTATAAATGGGCCGGTTCCGGACCCCTTCTCCGCTGTGTTGAAGGTGAGGCAGCTCGTCGCGTCATGCAGGAAGTTCACGATGGGTCTTGCGGCAATCATTTCGGTGGTCGGAGCCTGGCATTAAGGATCAAGACCCACGGCTTCTTCTGGCCGACAATGCTCAACGACTGTGAGCAATATGCCGCCAGGTGCGAAAAATGCCAGCGACATGCCCCGGTGATACATCAGCCAGCCGAGCTGCTATCCTCGGTCTCGTCCCCTTATCCTTTCATGCGATGGTCAATGGACATTGTCGGTCCCATGCCTAACTCCAAAACCAAGAAACTCCTCCTCGTCCTGATTAATACTTTTCTAAGTGGGTCGAGGCTGGATCTTACGCCAGCATTAAGGATACTCAGGTGGAGCACTTCGTTTGGAAATACATCATCTACAGACACGGTATCCGACACGAGATCGTCACGGACAACGCATCACAATTTATCTCAGCTCGGTTTGAAGGGTTTTGTGAATAATGGAAGATTCGTCTCACAAAGTCCACTCCTCCTTACCCGCAAGGTAACAGTCAAGCCTAAGCAGTCAACAAGACGATCATCGATGGACTTAAGAAAAGACTTGATGCTAAAAAACAAAAGTGGGGCGAGGAATTAGATGGGGTCCTTTGGTCGCATCAAACAACTCCTCAGCGCCCCACTGGCGATACCCCCTTTTCCCTCGTCTACGGCTCTGAATGCGTAATTCTACACGAGATGGAATTTCCTGGTCTTTGTCGACAGCTGGCTCCAAAAGATGAAGAACTCAATAACATCATGTTACTCGATCAGCTTGACTTTCTCGATGAGAGAAGAGATCGCGCGCTCGTCCGCCTCCAGAACTATCAGTAAAAGGCTGATCGGTACTACAACTCCCACGTCCGTCCTCGGCGTTTTGACGAAGACGAGCTCATCTTGCGCGAAGTTTTTCATAACACGGCAGAACCAAATGCGGGCAAGCTCGGCGCACACTGGGAGGGACCGCATCACTAAGGTCGTCAAGCCCGGCATCTATGAACTCGTCGCAATAGACGGAAGGGTCATTCTGCGCTTATGCGCTANAAGTTTTTCTTTACCTTTACTCTGAGCCAGACACTTCTGAAGCTTCTCTCTGTACACATTGATCCTATCGGACAACAAAAAAAAAAAAAAAAACAACAACAACAAAAAAAACATCATCATTAGTTTGCATCTTATGCGCTGAACTTGAACTACGGGCTCGTCTTGATCCCTTCACAGGGTACGTAGGCAGCCTATCTTCGGATATGTCCAACTAGACCGCTCTTTCAAAAAGGGGGGGGGGAGTAGGAGTATATCCACTCATATTTCCCTGCTCGGCATACGCGCCTTCTCTCAGTTGTGACGTATGCTCAGCAAAGCATTAATTACCGACCCTCGGCTCCACTAAACAGCATATCGTATGCTCGTTATCTCTTTCCTTACCCATTTTCTAGTCCACAAGCTACATGCTACTCGTCATTGATGGCCACAATGATGAAATTTACACATAACTATTACTCAGGTCTTTCACATAGCCTTGTCTATATTTTAACGTGCACTACTTAAACCCAGCTCGTCTTCAATGTTTGTCCACCTACATCAATGAGTAGTCTTAACGCTTAGTCAAGCCAATAGATAGGATTCAATGCTCGGCTTAAAACAAACAATCAAAATCAAAGTTGAAAATAATGCTTGCCATAAATAGAAGTCATGGATAAAGCCATCCAAGCATTTTACTCGCTTATAGTGATGCAAAGTTCAGAGTAACCAACAAAAAACAAAATATTACATAACGTTTATACTGCTCGGCGGCAGTAATTCCTTCCAAATCAGATTCGGAGACATCTTCCTGCACCCTTCCCTCCTTCTCAGCTTTCTCGGCATCCTTCTCGTTACCCTGATCCTCGGCCGCCGGAGATAAATCTTGCCCACAGTCGCGTCAAAGGATTAGCCAACGGATGCATAGTTGGGAATCCACCCTTTAACTTCGTCTTCAAAGTCATCCAGCGTCTTCTTTCCCTCAGCCTTGCCCTCCTCAGCCTTGATCTCCGTAATCAGAGTAAGGTTGGCCGCATATTGACGTTCAAAGATGAGGTTCCTCAGCAAGTCACCACATGGGACTTAACGTCATCCAGCTTCCCAGAGAGGGCCTCTTTCATCTCATTCCTTGCCAGGCGGGACGCTTTCCCAAGCTCGGCTCTCAGACGAGAGATCTCTTCGTTCTTCGCCTCCTCGGCTTTCATGATTCGTTCATTTTCCATCTTCAGCTGAGTGCACTCCTCCTCTAAGCTTCTGATTTCTTCGGCAGCATGCGACATGTCCAATTCACCCTTCTCCTTAAGCTCATGAACCTGGGAGTCCAAACCAAAGATGGCCCCCTCGTACCATGTCATGGAACGATTCACCTCGGCATTGGACTAAAGAAAAAAAGCAAGACCCAACATTAAGATACTTACTAAAGAAGAGAGTATCTTAGGAAACCCTGAGCAATTTATTACCTGGATTCTCTTGTAAGCAAGGTGGCCATACCCAGTAGGGTTGACCATAGACCAGAGTGGGGGAACTGATACGCCTGGGAAAGTCAGACGAGAAAAAAGAGAGGCCGAACTCGCAAATATGTCCTCAGGAATGTCAGCAGGAGAGGCACGGGGGGAGCAAACCTTCTTTTTCTTCTTCTTGGATTTCTTCTTCTCAGACTCGGCATAGGTTGTCCCCGGGTAAAGAAATTCTCATAGAGTGTAAAATATCCTTTCGAAGGGGTCTCGTCTCGGTCATCGGGTTCAGCAACGAGTAACTCAACCTCGACAGAGATATTGTAGTTCCTTCTCAGATCGTCTAAGGACTCTTGGGTCATCGAAGATCGGCCTGACAATTAATAGATGGGTGCGGCCTTTTTAGGAAGACTTGTCTTTTTCCCTTTGGCCTTGGCCTTGGCCTTCAAATTTTCCCTCTCTTCGCTGTCCTTCAATGGACAATATCCCCTGGTGGTACTCCTCGGCCTCAATCTTGACCAACGGTTCCATTAGTTGACTAGTTCGGACCTCGTGGTCAATCCGCAGAATCATGTTGGCATGTGACGAAGTTCCTTTGTTCGCGACCTCGGCTCTTATAGTATCCTCGTCATCGGCCTCTGCGCCTTCGTTTTCATCCGACCTACGATCTACTTGAGACTCCTCATTCAGAAGTTCCTCTTCGTCGTCGGTCTCCTCGACTCAAGACGACGTTACGAAAGCACGGGGGATGAGACGAATCATCCAAAAGTGTGTCCTTGCCGTCAGATCATCTTAAGTCACTTAGTAGTTCTGCATCGGCATCTATTTGGCCATTCCGCTCGGCGGATGAGCCCAGGGAAAGACGTTTGAACATACTTGTCTTCATGAGGCTGTAGGAGAAATGAAGAACAAACCCTAATTTTACGAAGATTCACCGGAAAACTAAGCTTTTGGACGGCGGCGCTTTCGAAGATCAACAAAAAACCATAATTTTCTAAACAAACGCGAAGAGAGAGAACATATGATTTTACCTTGAGTATGTTGTCACTTCACTCCTCACACAATGCGAAATGAGAAGTGAAGAGGGTCAGCGTGAGTTTTATAGAAGAAGGGAAACTGAAGAGGTTTTGTCTCGAAAAATACACGGAAACTGTTCATCTTCCAAGAAGTTAATCATTTCGACCTTCGGCTGCAAGCTCGGTATCACCTCGCACGATTAATACTAATCCTACGAGCTTGTGGGGGCTAACTTTGGGGTCGAATATCCCCACTAACGATCTTATGAATGATTTTGAGAGAAATGATTAAGTATTGGACAACAAAGCCGAGGTCGATTCCTCAACCATGACCTCGGGTTGCACATCCATTAAGGAATGTCGAGGAAAGTCTACTTAAGTTACTTCCTCGGGATTATCCATGTCTCTAAACATGCCGAGGGAAGTTAACTGAATCATGAGCTCGGCGTAGCCTATTTGATAAGGGAACACCGAGGAAGTTTGTCTAAATCACTTCCTCGGCATAATCTTCATCTCTGAAACATGCCGAGGACATTATCTGAATCATGAGCTCAGCATAGTTCATCAAACATCCAGCCGAGGACATCATTAATATCATTTCCTCGGCTGAACTTGTAACATGTACATTATGCCGAGGAAATAACTGAATCATTTCCTCGGCCCATTCTTGTCTACCCCCGAAGGCCGAGTTCGCCAGCATACAATGGTGGGCCGAGCAGCCCAATTCCTGTCAAAAGTCAAGAAGCCCCAAGCCTAGATGAATAAGCCGGCCTGAAGGGAAAAGGCAAGGAGGATCAATAAGATACAAGAAGATCTAGGAGTTTAACTTATCTCCAAGTCGGCATAATCCTGTATATATACCTCCTTAGGTTAAACTTGTATGATCATCTCTTTCTGGCTTAAGAACCCTAAAATCTTACGCTACGAAATACCTTTTACTCATATCAATACAAAGCAATCCTTTGCTAGAATCCTTGTGTTTGTGCCTAGCTCTTTGCTTCGAGTTCCTCACCAAAAATCTCAAACAAATAATGATTGTGTGTTTTTACCCACACAACCCTTGGAGGAATCTTCCTGACCTCCCTTACAAAGTACCTCATCTGCTTCTTGGTAAGCTCTCCAACTCCTGCTTGTATAGAGGTTTGAGTATGGTGACTCTTCTTCCGAGTTCTCGGAATCTTCTTCCCCTGGCATCCAATCGAGCATATTGATGTGCACGACTTCTTTCTCCATGTCTCCTTGTGGCATTTCTGACGATCGATTGATGACATCCTCTGCGATCGATCGATGCGGATCTCTGGACTCCTCCTCAAGCTTCATGATTGTCAAGGGTAATGGAGCCACAATAGCGTTGCTTCCAGAAAAATAGGCCGACGAAGCTTTCTAGAGTTTCGGCATTGGTGTTGAGAACACCTTTGAATGCGTTTTCCCTAGCATTGAACTCTCTAAGCGCCTCGTCCAAGTGTTCCACCTTCTTGTGTGTTATTTTTCTCGTCTCTATGAGCTTCACTTCAAGTGTGTTGATGGCTCTGACGTTGCCCATTATCTCGTTGTAGACAGGTTTTAGCCCTTCGTAAATCCCCTCCTTAATCTCTTCGCTGTCGAATTTAGACCTTGCCTCTAGGTTCTCAAGCTGCTCGTCTAACATGGTGATGCGTCCATTTGTTGCTTTCAACAAGTATTCCATGGCTCCGACATCTGCCTTTGCATCAAATCTGATGGCATGGATGTCCTTGCTTTTTTCTCGGAGGTCCCTAGTGTTGGCTACGACCATGTCTTCAAGATAAGTGATTTGATTGTCCATGTTCTGCACCTTAGTGGCCAAGTCTCCCACCTTACTGCTGAGATCTTTTTTGAGGTCGGTCAACCGCGTGTCAAGTTCCCTATGATGACGTTTATGCTCTGAGAGAATGTGCTCGAGCATATCCTCAATCTTTCTGTCAAAGCTCTCAGAATGAGAAATGCGAGGGGGCGAGTATCTCCTCTGGTTTTCCTTATAGACCTGGTATGGTACAAAGGACGGAGCTGCAGGCATTGCTTCAGAATGGTCGTTATGGATCTCTTGCTGAGCATAAGGGCCACTGTATTGTGTGAACGTCCTCCTCGGGCCATCGTAGCTTCCGATGATTCTCCCACGTTCCATGGTTTGAGTAAGTGAACGAAAATGCAAAGATGCAAAAACAAAAATGAAAATACTGAAATTGAAATAAAGAGAAAAGCTTAGTTTGGAGTTCGATTGTTATGTTAGTGGTCAGCTGTTGCTCTCCCCGGCAACGTTTTTAAAACCGGACCGGATGGCCGGTTGAACCGGGAACCGGTGGCCTGTCCGGTCTGATGTCTAAAAAACCCATAAAAAGCATTGGCCAAAAAAACCCGGCTAAAACTAGGGATCAACCCGGAAACCGGCCGGGTCGAATTAAATACAAAACCGGGCTTGGTTTATGTGATGCTAATCAGCTAATTCTTTAATTGAGTTAGACTGTTAGAGTATCTTTTAAAACCCTTAAATTCCTTCTTTGTTTTGGTATCTCTAACATGTCCCGCCTCTTCCATTATTCTCTGTTCTTCAAGTTTCGTCAAGGCTAATCGTAACTCGTAAGTCAATTTCCACACTATCACATTCATGTAAAAGTAATTTTTTAATCATTGTTAATGGAAGTCATTTGGATATTTCGTTATACTTTTGAAACTATCACAAACTTGAATGCTCATGATTGTTTTCTTTTTTTTCTTCTAAGCTTTATAAACAAACTCACACACATATATATAATTTATTAACAGAAAACATGGTCGAACCGGTTGAACCACATTGACCCGTGATCCAAAGACACATCCGAGTCAATGTCCGGTCCGGTTTTAAAAACATTGCTTCCCGGCAACAGCGCCAGAAATCTTGATGGGGATTTAGTTTTTGCCCAAAATATTTTCTGCAACCTCACAGATCTTGCAGTAGTACTTAGGGATCGTACCCACAGAGAGCAAAGTGTACACAGTAGCACGTCCAAGTTCCCTCAAGCTAAGCAACAAAATGAGATGGTTTTGGCTTTGGTCGATCGACAGTGTGAACTGGTCGATCGATCGGGACACCTTTCGGTCGATGGCAGATTATGCGGTCGACAGATTAATGCCTGAAAATGCTAAAAACAATTTAAACATGAGAAAATTCAATAATAAAAGCGTTAGGAAGTCAGGCAATGCATCAGAGGATCACAGTTTGAATTATTCAGGGTAGTAATCTATAAATCCTAGTTTAGGCTATATAGTTGAAATCACTATTAACTGACTATCCTTATGGTCAGGCTTAGCCAGTCTAGTTCAATTGGTATCCTAGTTAAATCTAACATATATCTTTTCAGAAAGAGAACTTATGGGCTGATCAACCAATTAATTTAGGAATTAAGTTCAGGAAATCAAATTCTACTAAACTATATATAGTAAAGCTTTCACTATCAAATTCTAGATCTCTTACTCTAAGTGGTGTATTAGTAGCAGATTTATCCTATGATTATATTAATATCTGATATGAAAGTAAGCCTATCAACTAATCATTACACAATCATATTGCCTATCTAACAAACCATGATTCCTCCTAGCAAAACCCTATTCCTAACTAAAAAACTACTCAGACATAGCAAGAGTAAACGTTACGACAATGAAAATTGCTTATTATAAAAGAGTGTTCAGAATAGCTTCTTTGGAGTGCAGAGATTACAAACTTCGTCCTCGAATCAATGATCACAGCAATAATGAAAGAAGAAACAACAAGAAACTAATAAACTATTTAGCCTAGATGCCTGGAAGCTTTAGAGTGTTTTCTGATGATTCTCTCTGGCTTCAGTCGTCTGTATTTATAGGGGAGAGAGTCGGGTAGAGGGTCGAGACGAATCAGGAGGAAGATTTGGATAGGAATCCAAATATTTGTGATAATCCTCTCTGAATCGATCGGTCGCAATAAACTCGATTGATCGGTCAATATCTTAAACACGTTTTCTGAAGATTCAGTATCTTCAGTGATTATCTCTAGCGTATACTGACAACTCCCCAAATGCAACGGTCCTTTTATGAATTTGTTCTCGAAGCTTTCTTGAGATAATGGGCTTTGATCGATCGGTGGGTCTCCGGTCTGGTCGATTGGGCCTTCACTTCATGCGGACTTCTAGATACACCTTCAATGAGTTGGGCTTAACTTCTTACTCATGAGGGCTAATGACTTAATTCCAAGCCCATGTGACAGCTAATTCACGTGGCTTGATTGTCCTAACTCCCCACTTCATTCCAAAATAAACATCTCCTTCATCCGAGCATGGACTTCTGATGTTGATTTGTTGGACTTGGTAAAAAATGCCCATTTGCGACCTAAAATGCATTGTTTTCACAAAAACACTTTGCAAACAGAAAAATATGAAATATAGTGGTTTAAGTTTCAAATCAAATAGTTTCTTCGTTAAAAGCACCCGAAAAGCGGTAAAATACCATCCCTATTAAGGGCCACCACTTGTGTCTTGATGTGATATTCTCGTTTCCCCGGCTCTCGAGTTTTAAAGGCTGAACTTACTTGAAATGTTCTATTGGGCAGATCATATCCTGCAGTTGTATGAAAAGGATTATGCATATTATTGGATATATATATATATATATAATAGAAATGAAAAATTGAAAAATGAAGAATGAAATACATGAAATGAAAATGCTTAGTCTGGAGTTTGATTGTTATGCTAGTGGTCAATTGTTGCTCCCCGGAAACGGCGCCAGAAAACTTGATGGGGATTTAATTTTCGCCCAAAATAGGTCCTGCAAGTGCACATGTTTCGCAGTAGTACTTAGGGATCATATCCACATGGAGCAGAATGTATGCAGTAGCACGTCCAAGTTCACTTGAGCTAAGCAGCAAATATGTAGTGGTTTGGTTTTTGGTCGATCGACAGTGTAAACTGCTCGATCGATGAAAGCGTCTTTCATCGATTACAGATATTGAGTTCGATCGACCAGTGCCTGCAAATGCTAAAACAATATAAAAAAGTAAGTAATTCAGATATTAAAAGCGTTAGGAAATCAGGCAATGCATCAGAGGGTCACAACTTTAATTATTCAGGGTAGTAGCTAGTGTAAATATCCTAGTTAAAACTATATAGTTGAAATCATTATTAACTGAATATCCTTATGGTCAGGCTTAGCCAGTCTAGTTCAAGTGGTATCCGAGTTAACTCTAACATATATCTTTTCAGAAAGAGAACCTATGGGCTGATCAACCAATTAATCTAGGCATTAAGTTCAAGAAATCAAATTCTACTAAACTATAAATAGTAAAGCTTTCACTATCAAGTTCTGGATCTCTTACTCTAAGTGGTGTATTAGTAGCATGTTTATCCTATGATTGCATTAAGATCTGATATGAAAGTAATCTTATTAACTAGCCATTACACAGCCCTATTAGTAGCAGGTTTTTCAGAGCTCGTGGAAGATAATTTTTTGCAACGGGTATCTTTCCAGGATAATGGAATGTAATACATATTTTTTTACTGCCCAAGAAACCAAACCCGAATAAAATTGCGGATTTGAGACCAAGTAGCTTGTGCTCGGTTTTATATAAGATTGTCTCTATGATTCTATGCAATAGACAATAGACCAAAACGAGTATTACCATCTCTCGTGTCTAGTACACAGGGGGCATTTGTGTAAGGTCAATTGATATAGGATAATCTTCTCATCGTGCATGAGTTGATTCATGGCTTGAAGACTAACCCAAACTGTCGCAGTGACTATTTGGCTATTAAGATGGACATGCCAAAAGCATATGATCAAATGGAATGGGGTTTCTTAGAAGAATTATTAAAACAAATGGGGGTTGATGAGAAATATGGATATCATGGGTAATGTTTTGTGTTCGATCACTCACATATTCGGTTCTCATAAATGGGCAATCCTTTGGTCATATTACACCGGAAAGGGGTTTACGTCAGGGAGATCCTATGTCGCCATTCTTGGTCATATTAGGCTAGAAGCACTTGTCCATGTAATGAATCAAGATAAGTTTGATGGACGATTATTGGAGATGTGATAAACAGGAATTGTCGATCTATTCAGTATCTTCTCTTTGCCGATGAAAGCTTATTTCTATGTTGTGCTACGTTAGCAGAATGTACATAATTTTTACGATGCTTGAGTTATATGGTGAGTCTTGGGGACAAGAGATCAACTTTCAGAAATTGGCCTTAACCTTTGGAGCTAATACTGATCTTGGCATGCGACAATTGTTAAAATCTCTTTTATACATTGAGAAGGAAGGTGGCGATGGCTCGTATCCTAGACTACCTGAAAGTTTCAGTGGCTCTAAGAGACAGTTGATGGCCTCTATAACTGAAAAGTGGAACTAAGCGTCTCACTAGATTGTATGCAAAGACTTTTTCTTTGAGTGGAAAGGAGATTTTACCGAAATCTGTGGCGATGGCACTCCTGTTCTATGCTATGTCGTGCTTTAAATTAACAAAGCATCAATGTCAAAGGATTGCTTCGGCAATGACTAACTTTTGGTAGAATAATAGTGCAGAGAAAACGAAAGTTCATTATGTTTCATGGAAAAGATGTGCAAATCAAAAGCTCTGGGAGGTTTACGTTTTAGAGACTTAGAAGGATTCAACCAAGCTTTGCTAGCGAAGCAAGCCTGGAGAGTTCTTAAAGAACCAAGCTCACTATTAGCTCGTTTATACAAAGGCAGATACTTAGCAAATAATGATTTTTTGAGTTGTAGTGGAGGAATTCGACCATCTTATGGATGGAGAAGTGTGATCCATGGTCGGAAATTATTGCGAAGGGGACTGTTAAAATCAATTGGTAATGGAAAAATACAAGGATGGATAAATGGATTATGGAGAATCAACCTCGTCGGCCCTGTAACAAGGAAAGTATGATGAACTTAACTCTTAAAGTGAGCTCATTGATTACACCGCATAAGACCTGGAATGTTGACAAGCTTGAAGAGTTGTTTCCGCTCAAGGACATAGCATTTTCCGTAGCTTGTCTATTGGAGATGTTAATGATGGATTTATTTGTTGATATACAAAGACTGGTCCTTATACTGTCAAGAATGGTTACTCATTGTTCTCAAGTAAGGCGGAATTGAATGCACCAACATCATTACTTCAGCCGGATAATGATCTTAACGCAGAGGTGTGGGCCATCAAAACTAAACCTAAAATCAAGATGTTTTTGTGGAGGGTTCTATTAGGTGCAATTGCGGTTTCGTCTCAGCTTCCAAGGAAAAGATTATCTGTGCCTACAGAATGTCAATTGTGTCATCAAGGTCCTGAAACTGAATTACATGTTCTCTGTGAATGTGACATGGCGCATCATTTTCTTGCGACAACACAAGTGCCTATGCCAGAATCGAGTTTTACTCATTCTCTGGTCGAGAATGTAATATTCATGATACGGACTCAGAGGAACCAAGCTATACCGCAAAGAGTAAGAAAAGTGTTTCCACGGTTACTATGGAAGATATGGAAGAACCGGAATCAAATTTTATATGCATCAACTCTGAGAGATTTTTCTTTACAAGTATTATTTATTTATTTTTTGAAGAGATGGACTTATGGTTTGCAGTGCATGGTGGGGGTTTAGTTTTCACCTAAAATAGGTCCTGCAAGCGCATAGGTCTCCCACTAGTAATTTAGGGTCGAATCCACAAGGAGCAGAATGTACGCAGTAGCACGTCCAAGTTCACTTGAGCTAAGCGTCAATATGAGATGTTTTTTGTTTGAATCGATCGAGAGTGTGAACTGATCGATCAATGGATGCGTCTTTCGATCGATTGCAGAGATTGTGTTTGGTCGATTGATGCCTGCAAATGCTAAAAAAAATAAAATGTGAGATTAATCAATACATAAAAGCGTTAGGAAATCAGGTAATGCATCAGAGATTCACGGTTTAAATTATTCAGGGTAGTAACATGTGTAAATATTCTAGTTAAGGCTATATAGTTGAAATCACTATTAACCGACTATCCTTATGGTCATATGCTTAACAGGTCTAGTTCGATTGACATCATAGTTAACTCTAACATATATCCTTCATAAAGAGAAACTTTGGCCTGATCAATCAACCAATCTAGTCATTAAGTTCAAGAAATCAAATCCTACTAAACTATGAAATAGTAAAGTTTTCACTATCAAATTTTGGATCTCTTAGCAAAGTGGTGTATTAGTAACAGGTTTATCCTATGATTTATATAAGCTCTGCTATGAAAGTAAGCCCTTAACTAGTCATTACACAGTCCTATTGTCTATCTACCTAACCATGATTTCTCCTAAACCATATTCCTAATATGAGACTACTCTACCATATTGATGAAAAACATGATAACAAAGGTAATTGCAATCATATAAATCGAGCAAAGGGCTCAGAAAGAGCTTCTCTGGAATGCATAGATTACGAACTTCTCCCTTGACTGCAACAACCAAAGTAGAATAAAAGAAAGAAAAAATAAGTGAAAAGAAACTGAAAAACTATTTAGCTTGGATGCATTAAAGCTTTGTGAATTATATGATGTTTCTCTTTGGCTGAGGCTTATGTATTTATAGTGCATAGGGTCGTGGAGGTTGAGACAAATCAGGAAGAAGATTTGGATATAGATCAAAATATTTGTGTTTATCTTTCTTCAGTATCGATTAATAATATACTAAGAAAAAAATGGTGAAAGAGACACATTTTCGAAGGTTAATTTGCAATAGGTGTTTTTTTAAAACAAAATAGGAGAAATAGGCCATTTTGGTTTAATTATTTTCATAATGGCAATTTTAGCCTTGAATTGGTTTGATTTTATAATATCGGTTTATGTGTTGGTTTGAAAAAAAACATTTTTAATTTTTGAATTGTAATAATTCAATTAAAACATTTTAAGAAAACAAATGATTCTTTATAGATTTAATTAAATATTAAATTATCTCAATTTTTACCTATCACATGCTCCTTTTCTAACTTAGTTTGTTCTGAGATTTTGTTATCTCTCAAAGACATTAAAAAAAATGGTGGATAAAAATGGTTTTCAAATCGTTATTGTGGGATCAAAAGATGAACAAACCAGTGAAATATATGCAAAGTGTGTATGGCGGATACAAGGCGTGTATGATGAATACATTTCATGGACAATGAATAATACACATGGACGATGGATGCGTGTAATGGGATGCAAAATATGTATGATGGATACAAGGCGTGTATGATGAATACCTAATGGATACTAAATAATGCACATATATGATAAATACATTTCATGGACAATCTTATATAATATTTCAGAAAACACTTCTCAAAATAGCTCTGAAAAGCTGTCACATAGTCATCTAGAAAGATGACATGTGTCACTCCTATTTAAATGCATATTCATTAAATTAAATTTTATATTTTCACTATGTTTTTAGTGCTTTTTATATGAAAGTGTAATGTATATAATTAATTTCAAAGTAAAAAATTATTATCAAATGATTAAATAATTGGAAAATATGTAATTTATGATGTATTCTTTTTTACTATTTTCTAAAAGAAATTCTAATAAGAACATATGAGAACCATTTTTTTATCAACAAAATAAGCAATCCTCATATTGGTTTAGAAAGCCAAACCGGAAGACGACATAAGAACCATTTTCTCTTAGTATCCTTTTTTTATTTTGTAACATCTTATAAAAACAAAACAAAAGAATGAGTAAATGCATGTCAACCCTATTAAATTCTTCAATGGTTTTGGTTAAATTGGATTAAAGGCGGAATTTCTTATACAAATACAAATAAATTATAAATTTCCACATTATAGAAATAAAAAATTGTATAAAATAAATTTATGATTATCTTATTTGTATCTTTAAAACTTAGTAGAAAATACAAATAAATTTGTATTTGGTGTCAACGGGTTGTAAATGGATAAGTTGCATCAAATTGTACTATAATTAACAAATTTGCATTTATTGTTATATTGTCAACTGATTTCATAAATTTTTTTTTCTTATATATATCTATTCGTAAATAAATGGATTTTTATTATATAACTATTGCACTCTAATTTGAATAATCAAATCTTTTAGTTTAATAAGTTATAGCGTTTGAGAAAAACATAAAAATTGTTTTTCCGTGATTTTCCCTAATGAATAATAAACATGGACGATGAATACATTTCATGGATAAGAATACATTCCATGGACAATGAATAATAAATATGGACAATGGATACATTCCGTGGACAATTGACAAACGAAATTAGACAAGTCAAAACTCTTTAATCGACGTTGGGTACTTAATTCTTCACTTTTTTCATTTCTTTTGTTAAAAACAAAAAATAAAAATTTACAAATACAAAAAGAAAAAATTCTGAATTTAAATAAACAAAACCAAAATCAAAATTAAAATTGAATTAGAATTGAATTTTAATTTTGTTACCAAACAAAAACTTAATTTAAGGTTATAATAGTCATTTAATAGATAAAAGGTACTAATTCACAAAGGCCATAAAAAAGCACATTTCACAAATAACCTTTCAAAAAGGTACCATTCACCCAAATTTTCCATATATTAATCGGTCGATTATATCCTGGAACGCGTTTTCTGAATCTTCTGTATCTTCTGTGATTA
This sequence comes from Aurinia saxatilis, assembly GCA_900406295.1. Taxonomy (NCBI): domain Eukaryota; kingdom Viridiplantae; phylum Streptophyta; class Magnoliopsida; order Brassicales; family Brassicaceae; genus Aurinia; species Aurinia saxatilis. The sequence goes on along the minus strand of OVAP01000159.1, from coordinate 25,482 downwards.
TCTGCAACATCTCCGATATCTCCTCAAATGCAACGGTCCTTATCTGATATTTTTCTAGAAACTTCTTGGGGAATATTGGACTTGGTCGATCGGTGGGCCGCAGCGCTCGATCGATTGGGCTTTCATCTCCATTTGGCTTCTTGATACATCTTCAATGATTTGTGTTTAACTTCTTATTCATGAGGGTGAACGACTTGTTTCCAAGCCGATGTGACAGTTGACTTACGTGGCTTGCTTGTCTTAACTCCTCATTTCAATCCAAATAAATCACCTTCTTCATCCGGGTCTGGACTTCTGATATTGAATTGTTGGACTTAATAGAAAATGCCCATATATAACTAAAAAAACCTTAATTCCACAAAACACTTTGGAAACAGATAAATGTGAAATTCGATAGTTTATGTTTCAAATCAAATGATTTCTTTAATAAAAACACCAAAAAAAATCTATACTAAAAAAGGTAAAATACCACCCCTATTAGTGCAAAACTCCAACAACGAGGGAGCCCGCCCACATAGTAACAGTGTGGGGAGTCATTGGTCTCCACCATTGGCGGGCATAGTCAAGAGCAATGTTCATGCCGATTGGCGTAATGAACGTCTTCATATTAGAGGCTCTTGGTTGTTAAGAGATCATGGTGGAAGGGTGTTATATTATTCTAGAGAGCCATTCACTAAAGCCAAGAACTATATTATTGCGGTGTTTCAATGTATTATTTGGAATTTGCAAGGACTCAAAAACCTTCACATATCAGATTGTCAAGCGGCTACAGATGCGATTGCCAAATCCTCGGAGAGATTCCATGCGGGGTACCAGTTGGTATAGGGTGAGGCTTTGAACGACGGTGGTAGCATCGGAACCTTGACGGAACAAACGAGGTTTGACGTGGCGATCTCTATGGGAAGAAAGGTCACTAGACGCATTTCTTCTCTTGGATCTTGGCTTTGAATACGGCGGAGGTTTCAAGAAGGGCTCGTGGTTGGTGGCGGAAATTGTGCTTTGGCCGAGGCGTGTCTTCGTCTTTTGTGCCACTTGGGGCAAAGATTGGCATCCTCTTCTCACTATGGATTTCCCTTGTCTGCTATCTCCGCTTGCCGGCTCAAATTTCCGAGGTGGGTGAGGTGTTTTCTTCCTACTCCTTCTCCACTCATCTCCTCGATCTCTCCCATTGGCTGCATGGTCCCCTTAGCCTTGACGGAAGAGAAAGTTTCATACCGGTGTTTGCATTTTAATTGAAAACCCTTTTAGCACAAATATAAAATAAAAACATGAGATGGTGCTTTTCCGGAGTAAAAGGTTTCAGAAGTTTTTTTTGCTTGTTTCGTATTTAGGGACGATGTTCAAATTCATTTATCTTTGAACTGATTTGAAATTCTGTGTCCAAACGTTCATGTCAAAAATAAAAGATTCAGTCAACTAAGCAACTACTTACTCATCACTTAACCATTTTGTATAATGTACTATTATCTTTTAACGCTTTGTATATGCAATCATTCTTTTGATTTCCCGGCTGTGGGATCAAAAGTATGGGAAGATAATATTGAGATATATAAACAATATATACATTAAATTGTTCTACCTAAAATTCTCCGTTTATAACCGATGAAAAATATAGGGCTCCCTCCCTTCCTGAGTTATACAAAAAATTGGCAGGGACTAGTTTAAAGATCTCTATTTACACGCCAAAAAATTTAGAAGAAGGTTGAACTACATCCAGGCACCCCAGCCAGGGAACATATGGGATAAACGATCGGTATCAATTGCATCTTGTATGAGTTGCTGAGCCTACAAAGCAATTAAGTGTACACTTAGTAACTTGTGAACCACGAACCATTTAGCTTTGGGTGTTTTAACCTTTTTCGTTCAAATGTCAAAACTCACCTGCCCATGTATGCTTCTCATCTCACCACCTTCATAGCCATCAAGTTTTTGCTTTACACGCATCAAGGCACGTGTAGCATCTTTGTTACCCTCAAATTCGTCTTGTAATCCTTCCAAGTTCATGCCATGATAATCTTCAGTTTCCTGGATCAAAAAATTTTGTATCAGAAACAGAAACATCTTCGAGATGATAGATATGTCAATATTGACAGGAAATTTGTACACAAGATGATTTCAAAGCAAGAGCAAGACAAAAACATCTTCAAGTTAATAATATTGACAGGAAACACGACTACAACAAGAGCATGAAGTCGAACACAAGATGATTTCAACGGAAGTGCATCAGAACTGTAAATCTGCGGTTCTGGCCTTCCGTCCACTTATTAACTTTTTTACAGAGGTTGCATACATGCATTGCGTTGTTCATTTACAATTTATACTATAAGCGTGCGAAGTACCTTCTGTCTTTGCAAAGCCTTTAAGGGTGACAAGGCCCATTTGTACAGAGGATCATGTATAAAAACCTGCAAAACAATTGACTTGATTAAGCATTCAGAATATATGTTTGTTACTTTTTCAGTATTTGTATTAGATTTTTGAATTTGGATACTTCAACAATCGTAAGCAGCGCCTCTTTATTTGTTCGCATCACAGACAGGGTCTCTTCACAACATCTCCTGAAAACGCCTTCCACTCCTGTGATACCCATTCCATCAATTATGTCTCTTGTCAGCCTGAACGGAACCTGTCAAATCAGAACAAAACTGAACAAATAAGATCGTGGAAAGATTATATATCTATATATATACATTGACCAGTTGTATAAAAAGAGCAGGTGGAAGAGAACAAACTCTTTCCGGCGTCTTGAGCATCAATCCTTGTTCAAAGGCAACTCCAAGATCTATGTGGACAACTTCTGCAGTAGCTTGATCTATCAATATATTCATGGCATGACGATCACCAAGACCAACAATGTACCCAACCTGATAGCAAAACAAATGCAAAATGTTGAGAAGGAGATATATCAGGGGCGGACATAAATAACATTCCAGATGCCCGAACTATGGTTAGGATCCAAACCCTTCTCCATTGAACAGTTGAAATCAAAAGGGTGGCAGCTCTGTTTTGCTTACAAATGTATGGACATTTAAGAAAATTTAACTCAACTAAGACTAAAAGCTTCCTGTCTGTGTTCCACTTTCTCCTATAGCTCGTTTATGCTACTTACGAGGGTATGAATGATTGTTTCGTTTTATTTTCTAAACTATACTGAAAACCGAAACTCCCACTCATTAAAAACTGGAATAGGGAATGCATCATCAAATGTGGATATACTTGCCATTGAACTAGCCGCAACACTACGTGTATAGGCAAGCCTCTTCACAAACCAATCAGCAGGTTGCAGGAACTTTTCGAGAAAAAAGTAATGCATGACAGGTCTGCAAAAGAGGAAGGATTTGTCAGCCACCAACCAGCACTTGCGGTAATTTAACATTTAACAAAGAACCAAACCTGAAGTTTGTACAAACATCCACGAAGGCTTTGCGCTTGTCCTTAGCCTACAAAGCCATCAATAACCCCAGATTAGAATGGGGAAATAACCAGATGTTAATGATGGCCAACTAAGAAGATCTGCGAAATGAAATGAACTTACAGTCGACATATGTTCTCGGCATTTAGGATATTTCCAGTTTCCAATGCCATAACGACCGTGAGCACCCTCACTCCTCGAGCTGTGATTTGACATGCAAAACAGATTAACTCGAACTGCCACAACTTGGAAGCACAATTGTTGTATCATGTAACTGTAAATACTAGTCTACTCGACCAACCAACCTTCCTATAAGATAATCTCCAAGTGGAATTGTCCCATCAACCCACTCAAGAACACCAGCGCTTGGAGTAAAAGGAATAACCTGAGTATGTGTATATACACATATTATAAAAGAATTTCAACTTAGTAAATGGAATAACCAGATTTTCTGTAAAGAAACAGACATTCTCTTGTAGATAGATTAGAGAGACGTACCTTGTATGTGCGTACAGCTAACCTTCTCTTCCATGTGTCTCGATTATTGTGCAGAAAGGTATTGACGAGCCCAAAAAATTGTTCCATAACCTGAAACATATGATACCCGCTTTGCATAATTAGATCATCGTATATGAAATATTGGCTAGACAAGTATTTTTCATTTTGCTGCCAGTAAAGCAAGCAGTGCGACATACTGTACTATACTACATACTATAGTCAGATAAAAAAAATTCTCAAACTCTTACAGCATCTTGTCTGAGATCATCATTGCCAGATTTTGCTAGCTGCTTGTATTTTCGACCATCAGAACCAAAGCATTCAACAACTTTTGGAGCGTTTATACCATTCATCACTCTGCATATCCAAAAGATGTGGTTTCAAATAAGGTGCTCTTTAATAAACTAGACATATTAAAGGAAATTATTATATTGATTGAGCGGGGTCTTACGTGACGGAATCTGATAAACCTCTGAAAAAAGGGAACGACCCTTCATTGTATTCGCAGCTACGATCAACAGGGATTGTAGCAGTCACTACAGGTACCTAAAATCAAACAAAAGTGAAAGACAATACAGGTTCGATAAATGACTCAGAAGCATAGAGAAAAAGCAGGATTCAATATTTGAATCAAGAAGAAAAATCAAAAACATGCTTGCAGGATCATCCAATGAAACATCTCTTACACTCTAACCAGATAATAAACAATTACGTTGCCACAACTTTTTTAGCGAAGAATTGGTCTTCTTAGGAATTGCAACAGACTCTTTACAGAGTCAAAAAGCCTTCAACAATCTTAGCCATCCTTTGCTTGGAAAGCTGATCAAATAAGGAGAGCTGTTCATCTCATTGCTCGTAGTGTTGCTATCGAAGACAGGAGACAGTCATATGTGGCTAGGGGTTCACCTAATTGGCTTTTCACAGTCTATAATGATGAGAGGCCTAGCTCTACTTGATCTGGCTACTTTTGTTTGCTCTCTTTATATGTCGTAGCTTTCTTTTATCTTTCTTATAACAAACTCTTATGTATGTTTCACTCAGTAAATATGTTTTAAGACCCAAAAAAAAAAAAGAATTGCAACAAACTCAAACAGTGGTCATGGGAGCAGGCAAATACAAAACTGGGATCAGACTGACACATAACAGAAATTGCTAACCATTCTTGCAAATCCTATAGCTGCCACTAAATTTACAATTTGTATCCATAGAAGTATAGCCCATTAAGATGAGCCATTAAATCTACAACTGCACGTATAGGAATATAGCTTATCAAGATGACCCATCAAAATGTAAACCCGTAATTTACATTTTGGCATCAAAATTCCACCGTGGCATCAAAATGTAAACCCGTAATTTCCATACATGGAGCCATGATATGGTGTCCTACAAGCTAATAATCTTGCCAAAGCTGGATAAGAATGCAATTGAATAATAAAATGGTAGGCTTACAAGTTCCAATTGTTTCACACTACGAATCTCTCTTGGCAGTGCAACCCTTTTATTGGTATCCTGCAAAAAAGAAAAAAGTTCCACTTATGTTATTTGTGTTCAGTAAACTGCATGAAAAAACTCTTCCCTTAGTCTCAAAGAATTATCAGACCTCTCTCCTTGTTTCAAGCTCTGCAAGCTTGATGTAGATATCTACCAGTTGTTTGATCTGGAAACAAAAAAAATCAGGATTCGCTGATAAGCAACCACGGAAAATGGTCTATGATGACTAGATAAAAATTAGGTTTACTTGGGTAATCATAGGCCCATGATAATTTGATACGTCCTGCAAGAGATGCTCTGCTGCAAGCTTTTTATCCACATCAACCACGAAAGAGTTTCTACTGCGTTGATTATCCTTGATACGGTCACCGTTTGCCAAAGCCAGAAGCTAGAACCAAAAATAAATATAGAATAAGAGACATATACCCATCATTTAGAAATGTAACTTCAAAAAGGATAGACAAGTCACTTGCTAATAATGTTAATCCATGGCATGCTACAGAACGGGTTAACTGTTTTTACCTAATTTCAGCAGATTTGAGATGTCAAAGGACATTCAAGTGTTTTACCTTATGGCAGTTAACCGAACAGGAAAAAATAAATATAAAGAATGCAGAAGATGGATAGCGCGTTCTTCAGAACCTGAAGGATAGTATGGTATGGATGATCAATGGCCATTTTTCTGACAAGTGAAACCAGAGCAGACTGCAAGTAGTAAATCATAGAAGTTAGTTAGAACCATTATGGTCTCATGACAGCCAAGTAAAAAGATGCATTCCACCTGAAAGCTGTTAGATCCTGATTCATCTCTTGAACTTCCCAACCTTGAAGCAATTTGATAAACAAGGGGTACAAATTTGTATGACTGAACCTGCAAGAACGTTTAGGGTGATGAGAAGCGCTTAATCAAACAAGAAAACTGGACAGAAAACCAAAGACCTCTGTCTCTATAACAGATCAAATCTGACCCCACTAGTCAAGTACCTCCCTAATGGTGCTCAACATGTTATCAATAACATGATTCTGCGGAGCGAGACTGAACCACATGGACACTTGACGAAATACCTGCAGAAAGAAAAATGAGTTCCAGCTTTCTTAAAAGCCAAGAAAATTCTGAGTGTCTTTCCTGAATAATGTGTTAGCTCAGATTGGACATGGATCCCAAATACAAAAGCGTAGTATTTATGGTTTCCAAGGTCACTCTATCATGACCCTGGGTTGGGTAGGTGTCCCATATGTCCTAAACCTTCCACCTATTAAGCACAAAACTAGGGATCCACTATTCCACATGGAACTAAATCTAATCACGTGGTGCCATTATCAAATGTGCTTCAACACATACCCAAATACCAAAGGAGGATTGATATGACAGATAACTACAAGCACAAACCTGACTGAGCAGCTAGAGACCACAACCCAAACATGAAAGGTAAAGACACACTGGACCAATGCAGACCACTAAACAAATTCCAACACGGCTCGTTGATTGATAAGGAGGAATATTACGGAAACCAAGTCTGATTAGTTCTAGAGTCCATATTTGATTCTAAAGCCAACTTACTACTTTCCTCACCTATCATGAAGGATAGAATCAAGACCTAAATCAACATATTACACTATACGCAAACCACTAAATTATTAAGATTAACTTACCACTCGGACATCATACTTGTCACCAATTTCCAGACAACGTTTATACCCCTCCAAAGCAAGTTTTAGAAAGTTATCCCTGTCATCCTACGCCATTAAGGAGAAAGGGGGAGATAACATATCAATTAATATCACCTATCAAGCAGAAACCACAGCAGACAGATTCTCAGGCAGAATAAAGAATACCTGCAGTTTTTCTGCTTCTTCCTTGTCCATTGTTAGTTGCTTCTGCAGATCTTGGATCTTCAGTGAATAGTCAGATTGTTCCACCTAGTACAGTAAAAGATCAAAACAAAATCAAATGAGAGACTTGTCTAGACCACAATCTTACTGTGCTAACAGGATTGTTCAGTGATCAAACAAACAGATGTAGACCACTACTTGCCTTCTTTGAACTCTTGTACCGTTTAATAAGCACCTCCAACTCTTTTGTCTGAAAATACAAGCACAGTAATTAGTTTCCCCCACAACAGAAGTAGAACAAACTTTGGAGTATAAAATGTTTAGAACTGTTACTGATTACAGTAAACAAGTTAAATTATCATTTATTATTCCTTTATTATTTCTGCTCGTTCAGAAAGAGATAAAAAAAAGACACTTTCTAAGTTTCTACATAAACACGACAGATAGAAAAAAAAAAAAAAAAAACAGAAAAGGATAATGTGGAGAACTGAAATTTGAGCAACCAAAGGTGGAGACCTTGTGTTTTCGTAGCCGCATTGCAGCTTGCCATTCACTAGAGGAGAGTCTTTCCTCATAACTCTTGAATAGGGCATCTGCATAATGAGCCAGATGAAACCATGTTTGGCTCTGTCTTTCTACCAACCTTTTGCAGACTTTGGAACTCTGTTTTTCGGCAAGCGAAACTGCGGGCTTGAGATATTTCTCTAAAATTGTTCTCGAACTATATTCGATAGAAAACAAAAACGAACCAAATTCAGATTTTTTAATAGCTCATGATGACTAAAGATGGAAATATTTTCAACAAAAACAAAATGTAACAATGTAAATACTTGCTAGATCTGGTTTCCGCTAGCCACTTCCCGATAACACGATATATATCTGAGGCATCTTCTTTTAACTGATAATTTTGTAAGATGTAGCTTGCAAGACTGATGGCAACTTCATGCCGCCCTTGCGCATGCAATAGTTTCGCCTCTTCAAGCTGAAAAAGCACAAAAAATTACTGGAGTATCTCTAGTTGATATATTAGCATGTACTAAACTAAAAGGCAAAGTAGCTAATAATAGATGTCAAAATGTATTGTATGTGGTCGTTAGACAAGAAATATCTTATGTCCTAGGTCAAACTAGATGTAAGTTTTGTTTCTCGGTCATAAAGTATAAATAAGGACACCGTCACAGTAGAATAATGTACAATTCAGGAGGAAAAAAGAGGCTATTGGAATTCTACAAAACATCAAGGTCAGTCATAAAAAGGTACCCTTCCAAGCCAGTCTGGAACGGGTTGTTGTCCATCACTACTTGCACAAAGAAACTTGAACTCATGCAGAGACGCAGCTGCAAGAGAAAACCTTGATCCCTGAAAACCATAAGATAATTTGTTGGTACATTGCATTTCATTACAAGTGATATTGTTTCTTGCTTATTAGACATACCTTGCGAAGTAACGAAGCAGACTGCAAAAGATGTTGCATGTTACATTCCTTACATCCCAAGATTTTTAAGAGAACTCGCCTAAATGCAATAAATGGCTCCAACAAATTCATGTGCAACTGAGTTTGAGTAATAATGGAGGTCCAATCCTCGTTCAGCCAAGACAACTGTAGTTCACAATTTGAAATGACCTCAGGCACCATGATTACCTCACTGAACTTCTAATTATTTGCGCATTTTCATAACTGCAAAATTAACTTGTTCCCAAGACTAAAATCGAATTGTACATGAAAAATTCTAGATAACTTTGATCCTAGATACCTTGATATTTGTCAAACTTGTCACTTAGTACTTTTCTTTTTCTTTTTTTCTTTTTTTCTTTTCTTCTTTTTTGGTTCAAAAGTCATTTAATACTAATAACATAAATTCTTGAAGATCATTCACCAGAAGCTACTGATCAACCACTAGATCATTCACCAGAAGCTACTGATCAACGACTTAAAGAAAAGAAGTTGGCGGAAATACCTGCCCCATTGTCGGAGTGACGGGGTCTGCGCATGCAATTTTTTTGACAGGATAGCTATGCATATTTTGGTGAGAAGATGTCGCCCAGCGAAGATCCCAAACTAGTCCAAGATGATAAAGAATCTGGACATGATAAGACATCAAATATTAAGAAACTGACTCCACAGAAAAATTCAAAACCATTGTCTAACAAGGAGACCAAGAATGTTCAGTATCAGTACATTTATTTGTATTTTCCTACAATCTTATATGAACATGCAGCTTCCATTCCCAATTCCTACAGCTTGAAACTTCAAGTTTAACTTAGGGATTGCTCAAGGGATGAAATCTTCAGTCTATGGGACAGTTTTTGATAGAACCTGAGAGTGGATCCTATAAGAGACCGGCGAATCTCCTTATTTTGTTAAGTTGAGAGAACATAAGTCTTTTCTTTTAGGTAAAAATACTTCATAATCCTACTAAACATTAAAGGTTCCCTATATATACCATACAAACCAAGAAAACCCTGGATGAAATATGGGAAACAAAACTTTAAAGATATGTAAATACCTCCTAATATTATAGAAATCCTCTAATTCTAATTAATCCCACCATCAATTTTGTGAGGAACTCTTGCGATGGAAAGGTATTTCTAAAAAGGTGAGCATCTCAACATATAAGTTTGGAACAAATGACACCAGAAATCCGCTATATGTTCATGTACTACTGATGCATGCAGTTTCGGATTTCATCCATCAGACTTGACAGCTCTTGTAGAGTAGTTGACTAATCAAAATGAAAATGAACTAACAAAGAAACAAAGTATGGCGCTCAAAGAGTGTACAATTATCAAATTAAAGACATGAATAATATGGAGTAGAAAGTAATCTTGGTGAAAGTATAATATGTCATCCAAGTGACATTTGATGTAAAGAATATTGTGCTTTACTGTCAATTTATTATTGCATACCTGAAGTTTCACTACAGCTGAATATATAAATTCAGTGCTTTCTTCGCTTGCTCGGGAAATGGACAATACAAGCTCCTGAAAACAGATTAGAAGCAAAAATTCTCACCACGAAGAAGATTGCATCCTTCGAATCCAATAGTGATAAACTGAAATCATGCATTACCTTCTTAGTTTCCTTCAGTTTTCCATAAAACCCATCACAATCCCCTTCTTGCAATGCTTTCAAACAACTGAGAAATAGACATGGAGAAAGATACAGTCCTAAGGTGGGAGCTAGTGTCTCATCATTCCTTTTAAATAAAAGTCTAAGACCAACAGCAAAGCCTCGTTGATAAAATGTCAAATGTCAAACACATATGGTGTAATCCAAAGCTACAAACAAGAAAAGATATCTGATTGCGAAGAATAGTATCATCAGTAAATAAGAGCGCGGAAATGTGTTACCTGTGCAGGTTTTCATGATAATTATTGTTCTTGACATGTTCCAGAGGTGCACAATGCGTTTGTGGATTTAGTAAAGAAAAATCCCATTTTCCTGCACGCCATGCAGCCTCATACTGCAAGCACAAAGTCAATTTGCAGCTGAATTATGAACCTAAAATATCACAGCTGATTAAAGCCATATACATTAGATTCAAACTCAAGAAGATATATATCTTTATCCCACAAAATATTATTGAATCAACCAACAACTTTATATACTGGAAGGATGTCGAAAATCACACCAAATCAAGATCCATACCTGCAATTCGATGAACTCAGGATCAGACTGAAAGCATTCTTCTCGGGAAGTCAAGCCCCGGCAATAAAGATCTAGAACATGCATACAGCCTGTCTGCTGCAATGACCTAATGAGCCCTTTAAAAGGTTGCCTCTGGGCTTCCCCTTCACCATAAACAGAACATGGTACACTAGTTGTTGGCTGAAATGGTTCCACCTCTAGATTTTCAGAAAGCCTACCAGACATCACCATTTTCTGTGAACGTGCTTGCAAGTCGTAATACTCAAGTGCCTTAGTCCAGTTCCCCTCATGCTCAAATGTGATTATTTGAGCAGACAACTTTCAGATTGCATCCATGTAATAGATAGGAAGTGTTATTCACATATATGAAACCACTAAAAGATTGAAAAGTGCTGCATGATTTGGTCACTTCGTTTTTTTTCCTCAACATCTCATGTTTCATTTGATTACCAAATTATGTCTTTCTACCAGTTACTTGTTTCATTATTTTTGTTGCAATTTTCTATTTGGTCCCGGTACACTTATCTGATATTAGCAATTGTCGTCAGTTTTCTCACAACATTCCTACAGTACATACTGACAAGCAAACCATTTTCCAAAGGCAAGAGTTCCAAATGTGTGGATGAGATATCTGATATGAACTCTATGGGACAGTCTTTTAGTATCAGAAACGAACCTTGTTTGAATGTATAACCCCATACAAGCCGTCAGGCTCGTTTATTCTTGTTATTGCAGACACGAGTATCTCAACATGATCCGGCAGCTGTTAACAACAAAAAAAAGGAAAGATTAGAAAGAACCACAAACAACCACTTTCTCCACTGCATGAAATCATGCAAAAAGCTCAGATTTGTAATTCCCTTTCCTACACAAAGACCACAGGATATGTAATTTTATAAAAATGCATCCACTCATAGTTTCATATATGACAATGATTTATTATTACTCATCAGTCATTAAGCATGAACCGTAATGCCTAATAGTTATTTGGTTAAGAAGACGGAAACGATAAATGAGTGTGACTACAATATTATCTAGTTCAATTATCCCAACGGATAACATGCATTACTTATTAATTACCATATCATCATAAGAAAAATCAGGATCTCCGAGGCTTAGACTGCCAAATTTCTCCTCACACCAATACTCCACATACATGGAGGCGGTCAAATATGCACCACAAACCTGTGAAGAACTAAACGAGTTATAGATACTGCAAAGCCTCTACTATGATAAATTGGTTAAAAGGATGACTCACTACTGCTGATTTGGCAGCAACAAGATAATCAATGGATAGCCAATAAACCTGATCAACAAAAGTCACTCTATATTAAAAAATGTTAAAAAAAAACGAGAGGGAAAGAATACGAGCACATGCTTGAAATTATAGTTTCAAGAAACCTAAGAGGAATAACTGGTTAGCCAAATATGGAATGACACAAAAAACGTTTAACCAAAAAATGAATTAACACAACTGAAAGGGAATAACTTTGTTTTGCATGCTTTGTAATTAATTAAGTTATAAACCTCAATTTTGGTAATTTTATCGTGATAAATTCTGCTCATATGACATGAACCCAAAATATCAAGGCCTCTCCCAATCAACAAAATTGAAGGTGTACTAATTATCACATTTTCCTATTAAACATAGTTGTAAATCTTAGCAGAAAGCCAAACGCACATGAATTATTGCATGGATCCACATTACTCATCTTGAGCAATGTTGATCCTCTCTAGAAGTACATATCATAATTAAAGCTCATTTAATAAAGAGTACACCTTGTCCCAATTTGTAGTTATAGACACTGCCATTCCATTTGATGCTGTTTCCGCAACTCTAATTCTAGCGGCAGTGGAGTTTGAGCAAGATCTTGTGCTGGAGCTAGAATGTTTAGTATTCTGTAAAATTAATTCAAACATTAGTTTTGGCCATCTCTCATATTTCATAATGATCTTCCCGACAGAAAATTCATATGATATCAAAATTCACGAAAGGTGATTGAAATAGCAGAATATCCTTATTTACTCCCCATGAATAGCATAATTTTCTTTGTTACTGGTGTGTAATTCTATTTCTTATGCAGGATAACATTTTCTCAGTTAGATCAGTGCTAACCTTTTCTCTTTTAGTTTGTCCAGTAAACGTCGATCTTTCGAGGACATAACACATCCGCAATTCATTTAGGGTATTTAACATAATTTGCTTCGACTTTGTTAGCTTGTTTGAATCAATGAAGATATGCTCTCTCACCTGCCCAATGGGGATCACAAGCTTTAGCAAAAGGGACCACTTATTATCTGTTTCTGCAACATACATAGACCCTAAAGGCAAATCACAAAGCAGCCAACAGGCTAAAGAAACTACCTACAGTATACAACCAGAATGAGCAAATGACAAGTATAACGCTTACTCATCAACAAAAGAAAACCACCATAGTTCCACAATCGTTTTTATTTTCGCGTACATAAAAATAATATGGGGAAGGGAAAAGTAAGCAAATCTGTACAATAGAGATCAGAAAGCGTACACAATGGAAGTGGATCTGATTCAACAAACAGATATATACAAAGACAAAACAAGGCAGGCAGGTAAAACATAAGAGGAACTTTACAGGTAGGTATTAGAAATTTCGCCCAAAAGGTACAAGAGATACCTGTGACGTGATTAAATCGTGTAAGTTAATATCTGTCCCTATCCTTCCTGCAAGACTAACAATAACACTTGGGAATAGAAGCTCAGAGATTTCAGCTTTCTGCATTGCTATGTTCTGGCATAACCTGTTAAACAAAGCAGCAACAATGATCTACTCAGTGCAAGATTTTGCTTCAATATTTAAACTGGATAACTCTGGAAAGTAGGAACCAAACAGCTACCTTATTGGGACATCCTCACATAAATCAATCATACAATACACAAGCTGACAAATCCATGTGTCAAAGTATTTATTATTTGTGGACCACACTTCAGACTTCTCCAGTGAGAGGTTCTCAGCTGACAGCACCCAAAATGAACAACTATTGAGTAATTTAGAAAAGAATAATGGAACATGAATGAAATAAGTTAAGAACTGATCATTTCCATTTCATGTGCAGAATATAGTAGAGGTACTTTATAAAAAAAATCATAATAGTTTAGAAGTATTAGATACGTTAATTTAATTCTCTAAGGATCCCTAGCATATACGGTCTGAAAATTAATTAAGGCAACTCTGCATGGTAGCAAGCAATAGCCAAAAACAATTCATATGCCTCGATGACTACATCAGTAACCTCCATTTTCTTTGATTTAGGTTGCATCGAGAATTAGATGGTCACTTATAGAATCTTTTACACAATGTCAAGGTTCATGGAATAACTAAACTACCTTTGAATTGCTGTTGGCTATCCAGTAAGATCTTTTCCACAATGCGAAGGTTTACACCCCTGCCATGCACCTAAAAAAAAAAAGATATTCATCTGAGCAGGCAGGGTAGTTTTCTACTTGGGATATCCTAACAAGAATGGCAGAATCCAACATGCATACATGATTAATTTTTTGAATCATTTCACTGGTCATTTTTAACATCATATATACCTTGTAATATATATCTGAATACCACTTGTTAAATATTTGAAAAAAAAACATATCTTATATACACAAAAATTCTAGGGCGCAATATTATGCTACCTGTGGGAACGATTCACCAACATGAATCCTCTTAGAAAATACCAAGCCATAAAAGTAGCAGAAGACCAGAAAGCTAATGCAGAGAAGAAGCTCACCTCAATCAAAGATCTCTCACATGAATCGAAAGATGATAATGCTTGCTGGCCCCTTTCGGTTGAAAGCAATCCCTAAAGCAAGGAAGAAGGGATATCAGTATAAGCTAAATGAAAATCCTAAAACAAAAATTAAAAACATAGCCTTGACAGAAGTACAACCCCTCCAGTGCACGTGAACTGGGAAGGTGATAACACATCTTTTGACTAAAATATATCAGCACATCAGACAAAGATTTACAACTTTCATGTGCATGATAGTCGATTACAGGGCCAAATGGAAAAACAAAGACCAATAAACAGTTGACAAAGGGGAATAAGCACAGTCAACTTTGAGGTGAGGAAGTTAGAAAACTGACCCGAAGGGTCTGAGAAGTTACATCAATAATCTTTACAGAGTCATCCAAAAGGTACTTCTTCAGACTTTTCAGCAATGTAATAAGGGTTTCATCGGATATGCCATTCTCTGTAAAAGAACCGACTTTTGATCCCGTATTATGGCTAACAAATTGAACATCTTGCATGGAGCCAATCTCCCCAGGAAGATGAAATACAACAGTGTGGGGGTCCCCAATACCAGCCTACAGTTAAAATAAGAGAAATAAGACCAAATATTCAAATTTGCATAGCAAGAGATACTGACCACAAAAGAAAATGACAGATACCCTGGAAAGAAAATCAGACACCAACAATCTCATACTATCTGCTTCATCTGAGGCAGACACGCGGACAAGAGTCCAAACAGCATTTACAATTTCATTGTCAGAATGCCAAAACGTATCTGCAGTTTTTACTTTTGTATCTTCTTGGGAAGCTTCAGAAGCTATGAGCTTGTTGTGCAGTGCTTGGAGACTGTAAGGACATGATATGTTGGTAAAAGTGCAGTAATATGACAAGAGTAGAGGACTACAGGGTAGTAGACTCTTGACAAAAACTTCATTGGCCTTTATAGATAGTAGACTCTCACATAAGCTTCAATGGCCATGATAAATTGTAACTTTGTCGCTATCAAAGTATAAGCTTTATGATGAGATCAACAAAATTGAAACATAAACACTCTCTGCCTTATATTTTGTTGTAAAACAGACACCTAATCAAACATTTAACTCACGGGCACAACCTAGGGGGTTCGGTAGATACTTCACAAATCATAAACCAAAGTAGCTCAGACATGTAGCAGACCCCCACACACATGAAAAAATTAACAGAAACGAATTTACAAATCATGGCATTTCAGGTAAAATAAAAGGAACCATACTTAATATTAAAGGAGACATCCCAGGGAAATTATGGAACTAGGGTAGCCTTAATGCTTATCTCAGGATTTGAATTAACTAAGGAAAAAAGAATGGATACCTCCAGGAAAGGAATCTTGGTGGAAGATGACAAGATCTTTTAGCACACTGTTGTAGCAGAACAGGAAAGAAAACAAAATTGGATGGTGATAATGTTCAAACAAGAAATTGCACATTAAAAATTTCTAGAGTGCTTGACCTTCAACAGATGATTCCTTGGAGAATAACTTTCACATATTCTAATATGTGATTCACGAATGACTTGGAAAAACTCTGTATCGGGGAATGGTTCCAAATCCTGAAATAAATGAACAAATCAGAAGGCATAAATTTCCCAATAATTCCTTGCACTGGTAGGACAAAAAAGAAAGGCAACTTTATAGGTAGGACCCCTACTCTGATATCTTCATGAAGAAACGATTCTGAATTTACAACTAGCTTGTGTAACAAATCTACGAGTTGGGATGACTTAGAACCAAAAACTTTGGAGTTTGCTTCAGCATCAATGCAGCATGTCACCAGCTTTGAGACCAAAAACTAGACAAGTAGCAGTTACTGGAATGTAAACAACTTTTTAAAAAGAGTAACAATAGGTGGAACCAAATAGTTAGATACGTAATAATACCTGGAGTTGATTACCCAGTACACTAACAATTTCTTTGGCTGGATTGCTTTTGAACGAATCTAGCAAACAGGAAGCTATACTACAACACTGGTCTTGTAATGATGGATAGCCGATAAATTGTCCAACAAGATTGAAGATATAACTGAAAGAGACCACAAATAAAGGTCAAAGTAATATTAAATGTGCTAAAAATAAATAGAGTCACCCTTCAATGTCACTGAATATTTACAGATGACACTCATGTTTTTAAACGACACAATGTAGCAGTTTCATACATCATAATAGAATGTAGCCTTGGCTCTTTAACTATTAACTAAAGATGCCGTTAAAAAATTATATTCAACCATATAGATTAAAACTGGAAGTTACTCTCATCAAAGAAACACTATGCAATATAAGTACTACCATATTATGATCATCAGTATCTTACTTTTAGCAAACAAGTTCAGGACAATAACAGAACATAAAAAATCAAGAACCGCCTTCTAACATCTACGACTCGCGAAAATAACCCAAATGGTAAATCTCAGTGCTTCCTCAAATTGAATAAGGTCCAAAGAAAGCAGACAAATGGAGTAAAATAATAGTCACTTTCTTGTTTAAGGAATATAAGTACTACCATACATAGAAGATCAAATAGATAGGTTTCTCACTTTAAGGTACTCGGAACTGAAGCTCTATGACCAAGAATAATTGTAAGCTCTTCAAGCGCAGCCAAATGATGACGGGTATGCCGATGATGGCATGAGGCTGACATTCTATAGTACATTTCTGTGATGAACTGCCAAACAACAACAAAATATTGTGACTGGAGTATCGAAAAGACAAGAACATTTCTATCTTGTGAAAAAGCTTCACCAAATGAAAATTTCACCATGAACACCCTATCGGGGCGAAAAATGTTTATCCTGTCAATGACAGCTGCATTCTTAGGATAATCAGCACTGCATAAACCAAGTAAAACCTTATTAAAGGAATAACTAAAACAATAAGTCAACATCGAGTGAGTAAGAAAATTACATTTCCAAAAAACCATCCACAATTGTTTGAACTGCACATGAAATGGTGTCACGAGAGAAAGCTGGAAGTGGGGGTCCTGTTAAAGAGGAAGCACATGATAACACAAAACTTACAATAGACACCTGAAATTGGAAACAGAACAGGTTATTAGAAGTCCAATATGTTATAATTAAGATCCCCAACAAAATGAAAATCAAGTATCCAACTTTTGATCTTGCATTTAACAATTACTTGAAAAAAGTGTGACTAGCTGATCAGACTAGCTAACTAATAGCATGAAAATTCTCCACCACAAAGACTAACGACAAATTGCTGTTATCTTTAGTCAAATGTTACAGGCACCATACCATATTCAGTTTAATAAGCTTATCCCTCTCATTCTCGCTGATCGCACCCACATACAATACTGCATTCTGAAGCACCATTGCACCTTTATAACATTCTGACGTTTTACTACAATGCAATCCCATACATATCGAAAAGATTGGCACAAAATTTTCTTTGACCATCACAGCCACTGGTTGACCAGCCATCTGAAAATTGTAGAAAGTGACAGCAAAATAGAGATCAGAATAGTTCATATTACTGAAGTCATCTAAAGGGGACACAGGAAAGTGGAAAAAGAAACCAAAAGGTTGTACATATTTCAAAATTCATTAAAAAATTCTTTAAGCATCTCCATAAACTGAGATTGTAGTTTGTCGAAACATCAACTATTGTCCATAAAAGATACCTCAAAGCACCCTTACCTTAGCTACCCAATCAAGGTTAGTATGATCTTCATGCAGCAGAAGAGCTGGAAGTAGCCAATGGGAACAAAATTGGATGAAATATTTTGGCTCAGCGTTTAGAATGAACAGCTTACTTGTCTGCAAGAAAGAAACTACCTGATGATATGGAATGCTAAAATGTACTCATATCATTCTAATAACTGCCACAATCATAGGACATATAGCTGGAATCCCGAATTGTGCGCTATCTATATATTGTAGACTTATAAGCAAACAAAAAATTCAGAATTTCAATTCATTTACTCTACTCCAAATTTCATGTATAAAAAGTACATATAACAGTTGAAACTCTTGAGTGAAAAGGTAATATAACCATCCCAGAAAAGAACTATTTCATCTGTGAAGCAGAGATCAGCAGGCGGCATACCTCAACCAGAGCAGCTAAACTGACACCACATGCAATCCAGAAAAAGAGAATCGGGCCCAAGAGTTCCTCCAGGTACTGTCAAAGAGATATAGCATTTAACGCCAGGTAAGTCGGCTGATATGAGAAGAAGATTTATTATGCAGAAGAATTAGAGAAGAATCAATACTAATACCTTGAACCTAGACGGGTAATGAAGTTGTTCTGATAGATTGTCAAGTGCAGCAATGATTAATTCTCTGGTAAGAAAAAGGCCAGATAATCAAAAGAAAGTTTCAGGTAAATCAAAGACAGTAACGGTTACAAGCAAGAATACCTCTGACAAGGATCTATAGCTGAAACAGCACACATCATAAAAACAGCCTGTGTTGCTCCCAGCAGGGAAATGATGTTAATACACATATAACTGATTGTATATTCAAAACAATTATAAGAACTTGACAAAAAAGGAGTAAGATATTACCTGCAACTCTATGTTCTCACTATGATAAGCAAGGTGCATAAGAGTAATAATGACAGTCTCCATTTTAGGGCGAGGCTGAGGACCAGCAGCCAAAACATCCCTTGCAGTGACTAGCTTCTCCCTTGAAGAGGTTACCAGTATAATACCAAAACTGGAGCTGCGAAAGGAAATCGGAAACTTAAACAGCTTACAAGGAACTTCAGTCCGATGATATTATATGTAAATGGTAATAAAACTAAACTATTAACAACTAAACAAGTACTTAAATCTAACAGTATATAAACGGATACAGTGGGACAAGTAGCATGATTTCAAAGAATAATAAAACATCAGAGCTTACAGAGTGCTCATCTTCATAAGACACAATCAATAAAGAAAAATGAATCAAAAAACTTCGAGAAGGTATTCTAGTAAGAAAAAAATTACTTGAAGGCCTAGTGTAAATCGAAAGAAAATCTCTGTCCACAACAAAGACAGCTATTAGCCTCTTTCTCTTTTGTTTCTTTTTCATTAAGCCATAAAAATATGTAGAAACGACTACCTAGCAGTTTGTCTTATTAGGACAAAGCTCTACTAGAAAAGCCAAAGGATAACAATACGTTTGAAAAACAAACACCAAACTTACCAAACATCTTGGAACAATGCCTCGTGACCATCCCATGTCTGGAATAAAAGCCCAATTTGTCTTGCCAGAACAAACCTCACCCGATAATCAGAGTCATTTAGCATTAATAGAAGTCGCTCAATCATTGTCTGTGCAATTAAAACAGAAACTTTAGCATACAACAAGAAATTTAATGACATTAATTCCACAAGGAACGAGTGGAACATTTAACGGTAACCCGCAGATGTGAAATTCAAAATACAAATTACTAACACTAATGGTAAAACAGCGAAATCTGCCGCTTACTCGACTTTTGTCCTAAAATAAAAGACATGTTTATAGTACACACACTGTATTCCTGTTACTTGAATATTTTCGCTACACGTAATGAACGCAAAAAAAGATTTCAATTGTTGATCTGCAAACAACAGGACTCGTCTATATATATACTGCATATGTCAGCTCTTCGAGTCTATGGAACAAGTAGGTACCTGACCAATCTGAGGATTAAGCAGGACAAAATCACATATACAATTGATCAGCCTCACACGCCCAAACCATCCCAAGAGACCAAATTCAGAAACTTTATTGACCATTGCGCCAAGTTGAACAAAGACCTGCATGTTACATGGCAACAAATCAAGCAGATCACGAAAAAAAAAAAACATAATAATCAACTTAAACAGGAGAAGGTAGTACCTGACAACTTTCATCTTCTTTTAAGGACATACCACAGTTTGTTCTGATCCCAGAAGAATCCATCACCGAGGATGATAACGTGTGAAGTAAAACATGCAGAGCAGTGACTATATTGAGACAGTTACGCTTGCTCTTTACTTGCATGGTAAGCATGTCATCCAAGAAAATAACCTTAAAAGTAAAAAAGTGAAACGAAAACTCAAACAAAATTTGGTGGAGATGCTGATATAGAATCCTCTATTTTCTTTGTTTAATTATGTAACAGCAAATTTATATCATCAGTTAATTTGAATTTCATACCAAATCATTAACCTTCGACATAGAAGTCAAGCATGGAAGCTGGCATAGATGATACAGTATATTTTCCAAGACCTACAATTGTAAGCATTTGAAGAAGACGTTGCTGTAAGGCCGCCACAAAAGCTTGAGACATTGATATGTGAAAGAAAATGTTGAAATACCTTAGGATCACATTCCTTTTCCATGAGATTATATAGAACATCCCATGTAGGAAACTGAAGTACCGGAGAAAAACATGAGATGAGTGATATTATGCCCAACTTCCAGTTCCCCGTAGAAACGGGTATGCCAGGAACAGCTTTCCCACCAGCAGTGATAATATCGATCACTTTTGTGTCTTTAGCTAGATCCAAATCCATATCCACAATCCTACCAACTTCTGGGGAATCAAGTGCTAACGACTTTGAAGGTACAGTGTCAAACTGGGTATTGCATGTATTCTCAGTATATTCTCCATAAACTTTAGCAAAAGACCGCAAAAGTTTCTCTAAGGAGTGAAGTATAGCATCATAACTAGTGGCAAAAGTAATTTGGTCTCTTTTGTTGTTGAAGACAGGAGAACTAGTAAGAGACCTCAACGAAACTACTATAGAACTTTTATCGTTAAAATCTGAGCCAAAACCCAATGGACCAAGCCTTTGAAAATCATCAAGGCTCTTTGAAACTGCTTCAACAGCATAATCCAGGCTTTCTAACAAATACTGGCATGCTTTTAAGAAAAACGAACTGCTTCCTCTGGCCTTCCTGAATAATGAAAACGAAAATCCAAGTGACTGAAAGAAAAGTTGACTTTGGGAAATACAGATTAAACTGGTTCATCGAAGGTACATCAATTTTTAGAACCACTTCTTAGACACCTACTCTGAAAAGGAAGAAAAAATGTAGTATTTCAAACTACACAACCTTGCCTCATACAGCTACATGCATAAAACACGGTGACACTATTAATAATACATAGCTACATCTAAGAGTTGTCTTAACATCTGCCAAGACAACTATGAAACTTTTGTTATAATCGATACATTCTATAGGAGTGAACACTTTTGAAAGAGAAATCTGACACGGCAATACCAATATCAGTCATTCACATGTTTTCAAGAAAATTTGAGAATAGGATATGTTGACTAACCTTGCGATATAAGAACCATACATAAAATGACACAACAGAGCACATCCCATAAAGATGTCAGACAGCGGTCCTTTCTCACTGTTCTCCGGAGTAATGCTAAGAAAATAGATATCCATGTCATGAAGCAATGGATCTCTTAATACCATAGGTAGTTGTACACCATCAGGAAGTTGGCAACTAGCGATCTGAAATTACAAAGAAACAAAATATATTCAGCGGAAAAATGTGCTCAGATAAAGGCGAGACAAAATATAGGATCATCCACCTTGCTAGAATTCGAGCAAACTCTTGTTAGAACCTCCACAGAGCATTCAAAGAATCCAAATTTTCTTTCTAGTTCAACATCATCCATCTGACAGACAATGAATTCCAGTATAAGTATGGCAAACTTTTCTGAGATGAAAAATTATTTAATCCATAAATGGCAAACATAGCAGGCACCTTCATCACTTCACAGACATCCCATATACATGGTGTTGGGAGATATTCCTTAGGTAGTGGAAGTGGAGTAGTGAAACCAGCACATAGGGAGAAAGCAGCTGCTGGTAGAAGCCGAACCATTCGCTCATTCAGTGTCAAACGGCCCTAAGAATGTATAAGCCATAAGAAAATCTCCATTAAGATTGTGTGTTGCAACAAGATACACATACTTCAAGACTTCTAAATCTAGAATGTTGTATTTTGGCCAGTGAACATGATAAGATTTTGAATCCTAGTCTCTTATGATTCTTAGTTTCACGAATCAGGTAGAAATAGAATGCAGATTTTTAAAATTATTTGGCAAGAAAAACATTATAAGGGTTAAATTTCACTACCTGGCCCAAGAATTAAGTGCTCAATTACGAATTTAATAAATATGCCAAGATCAACTGGTAAAAACAACTCAGACGACAGGTTGGTTTGGTTTGCTCAGATCCTAGACAACTCCTCCACAGAGGGTAAGAGGTATCACAAATCATCAAACTAAAAACTTGATAACTAATGATATCCCCGAGTATACTTGTGTTCTTCCGGAAAACAAAACTGAAACTACCTTCCAGCTAAGGGGGCCACAAACTGCCCTAAGGAGATTCCGTCGAAGATGTAAATCATCCTGCAGATTTCCCTGCACAAATGTATCCATCAGTGATAGAAAAAGACCATGATGATATAATAACTTTCCAGGACCAGTAAGGTTTAGCAATCAAATCAACATAGACAGTAGATAATGAACCATACATTTTCATGAGAACCAATTTGCATACCTGGCAACCCATCCTTGAAAAGTAACATGCAATGAAGTATAAGGCCGGCCTGAGGAAAAGTTATGATTCTTGAATTAATACTAGAGCCATAGCATCTATTAATTCATGCCAGCCAATACTCAAACACATATTAATCTCGTGAAAGAAAACAATACCAGATCTTTAAATAAAATAAGGTGTATACAAACTTATTTTCACATTTATTTGTCCACAAAAGTGGAGCTCTAGCCTATGATCCCCTCAGAAAATAGCTAAATATCATGATTATGCAGTTTTGAGGATGACAGGCTTACTCAGAGGGTATATGTCTGAATAATTGATGATCCCACACTTCTTGCGGCAGAACCCCAACATTTATGTGGTTCTGAATGAAGGGGAAAATATATTAATAGGACTAAGGTCAATAAAACTTATGTTAAAAATCTTTACAAACTCACATTTGAAATAATTGATCCAAGGAGCACTAAGACGGCATCAACCTGCATTGAAATAATGATTAGGCCAACATCAAATTGCAGAACAAAGTAGCATCAGCCACATGTACGAACATTTGTAGCTGCTAATCTGCTACGCAAACTGAGTAACCGAAAACTCTTTAGCTAAACAAACTACCAAACACCATTAAATAGTTTTTTGGGTACCAAACGAAGACGACTCGATCGTTTTTTACCTAAAACACTAACGCTTGATTATACACAAATCCCCAAGAGATTTTTTTTTTTTTCACTTTCAAAAAAGATATTAAAAAAGTACAACCATGAAGTTTAATAGTCGTCTATTACCTATATAAAAGGTCAAGCTTCATTGGTGGAAACTTATTTGCAACCAAGTTCAGGGTTTTATTATACTCTCTAGTTTCATCTAAATGAAGTTGCCGTTATATAACCAATCTTAGATTGTGTAATACAAGAAAGAATATACGTAGATATGTACAACATACAGTTACACTCATGCTGCTGAATGTTGCAAGTCCGTGGACTAAGGAATTCCAGATCAATTGCCAACCATGATCTAGCTGCAAAATAATGTGGTTTAATGAGACCAAAAGCTAACTCGAACAAAATTAGATCCATAATATAACTTTATAATAAAAATTAGGAATTCCAATACAAATCTGAAAAAGAAAAGGGCATGAAAACTGTTTCCGCAACCAAAAGTCATAAAGAGTGTCAGAAGTCAAGCAGCAAATGTAGCATACGAAAAGCTGAGTGACAACCTAATTTCTCTTCAAAATGGTAACATGATTTATCTAACATCCAGTTGAAATTAACATCAAAAGAAAAATCATATATGTTGACAGGCCATTATTGTTCTGTTCATTCTACCCCAAAACAATTTGCCCATATGCTAAAAGAGAAACAATATATTTCCTCAACTTCTCCATGATGTGATCAAGGGATTCTTGTATATTTTTTTTAGTAACACCACCAAATCAACTCTAAACTTTAACAATGCATGTTTCTGTGAGCATAGCTTGTCCTGTACCTATTATATGCATATCAGACTCACACACAAAGCAGTAAAGGCAGGTGGAATACCTCACTTGAAGAAATTGATGATTTTGAAATGTCCCTAGTAGTATCTGGAAGTGTCATACCAGAAGAGAGCCCTTGCAAACTCCTTCAAATAAAATGAAATATAGCAGAGAATTTGAAAACTTGTCAAAGTTAAACAAATATCCATAAGTGCCTCATATCAGTTTGCATATTTTTGTATTTATAAGTCGAAATTCAGTAACAATATAACATTTACAGATATATAAAGGAACTAGCTGCATAATAATCCATCATAAACGTACCTCAAAGTCCATAGTAGACCATCATAAGAATGTCTCATACTGGCATCCTCCAGGAGTCTGTCATATACAGAATTAAGTAAGTCAAAGCAGTCCACTGGTACACATGCTAGTCATATGGCAGCTAAAATATTTAGGAGTAGCTTCACGTCTGCAATTTGTGGTCATTTTGCTATGGGAACAGGGTATCTCAATCAAGTTATTTATCAGGAGTTGTCCCAGGTATAAGCAAGTGGAATAGAACCAACTGCCAGAGTTACTATCACAAGAGACAACACATTGCCAAGTTATGTTGAATTATATAATCACTTCAGAAGTTTGTAAATATGAGAAACTAGTTCGAACTCAGAAGTAATGAATCAGTACTCTCCTGATTTGAACTCATGGGATAGTCTTTGCTTGTTTACTGAGTTAAGACAATATGTACAAAGATAAAAAGTGGAAGGACATACAGAGACAGAAAAAGTAAGAAACACAACAACAAAAAGTAACCATCACTTAGTCGATGAAC
>OVAP01000158.1:3264-48142 GCA_900406295.1 Aurinia saxatilis | reverse complement strand
GAGTAAGATTAAAGCTTAAAGGAACAAACTTTAAGTGTTTACATCTTCACAGTGTGTCTCTCTGTTCACTAGAAAGTAATAGCCCTTAAGATCATTGAAGCAAACTTGGTTTCTTGGTTTCATCACGCCCGAGACATCAGACCATCTTACACCTTATCTACTTAAAACTCAACATTTCAAAGTGATTATAAGCTTTGGTCATCCGATCTTGTCATTTTGCTTTGTTCATTTCAAAGTTACAGTAAATATTTACCGCATAACTGATAAACCAAATGGTAAAAGATCAGTTTAAATCCAAATACTTGGTACTGTTCCAAGTTAGATTACCTCTCTTTCTGCAACATTAGAGATTGCTTGAGTATAATGTTCATGAAACTTTTGAATGTAGAAATGTTAGTTGTACATTAGAGAAGAACAAAGTTTCTAAATTTCCATCGGATTCCTAACAAATGATTTTTATAAGTTTGTCTAAACTTTGTTGTTCTCTTTATATGCTTCTTTCACTTCATCAATGTCCATCTCATCATCATCATCGAATACCACATCATCATCATCTCTCTCAAATCCAACTCTCAAATCTTCATCGCCTGAACCACTCTCCAATAATTCTCTCTCTTCCATGTCCAAAGTATCACCATAAGTTGGAATATCTCTCTTCCTGCCTCTGTAACCCGTATACTTCAGCAATTTCTCTTTCCAAAGTATCAAAGGGCACTTCTCAATCAGCTCCTGCCCTTCGTAAGCTTCTGTCAAGAACACACTGAATCTCTTACCTCTCTCCGAGACATAGAAGATACCACAATGCTTCAAGAAAAACCTCATCAGTTTCTGCGGCATCACAAACTCCCTCCTGAAATGCGTCAGATGATCTGTCACCAATCTCTTCTCGAGTGTAAAGCTAAGCAGTTCGTGCATAACAGCAATCGCCCGCTTGTCGAACTCCTTTGACCCAGCTTCGAGGCCACGAGCATCGGCATAAGGAGACAAGTAAGATCGTTTCTGAAAATGTTTGATCTTCTCTCTGTACCTGTACATTTTTTTGTATGACGGAGGAAACTTCAAGGGGAAAGCCAGTGAAAGCATACCAGGCTTGTGATCACTTTCCTCGGTTAAATCAAGAGTCTTTTTCTCCAACTCTGTGATAGCCCAAGCTGGATTCCATGATACAAGCTCGAGATACTCATCTCCGTCCACAACTTTCACAACTTTAAAATGCTGAGGAAACTTGTGAACCCAGTTTATCCTAAAATCAAGAGGCAACCCAAAATCCCTCCGGAAATGAGCAATCTTGTCCAATGGAAGCTTCTTATCAACAGACATCATCAAACACCTCGTCACATGTTCCGCAGCCTTGTCTCCATTCTCTTCTATTAACCGATCATGCTCGTCCAACAAATCCTCTGCATCTTTCGTCATCCCACACCACAAAACTCCTCTCTGATCTTTATATAACTCAAACAACTTCGGAGACTTTCTAAGGAAATCACTGATCCTATGCGGTTTAGGCAAATTGATCTGCCGCCTATACTGCTCCAAAGACCTGACAGTCATTATCATATCTGGCTCACTCTTCAACACTTCCATCAAGAAACTCAATTTGGAAGCTATTTTCCATTTCTCAGTCGCTACTTCGAGCTCTCGGATCCTCTTTTCTTGGCTCCTATCTTGAACACGCTTACTACTGGTCATGAACCTGACCCATACTCGCCCGAACAATGATTCTCTAGATAAAATGCTTCTTTCAGGCATTATCACAAACACATTGTGGGCATTCTTGTAGAATTGCAGCTTACACCGCAACGTTCCCATCAAAAACCTCACCTGAACATATCACCAAGAGTATAATTATATTCACAAGTCCACTTATCTAGAAACATGATACATACGGTGAAATACTGAAATAGCAAAGTCCAAGAAATGATAATTTTCTAAAACCCATTTCCTGCAAAATACAATGTACTAATTCCTCAAAGAAGGTTTTCAATACCTTAAATTATGACGGGGCGAAATATTTGAGTTTGGCGGGAGGCGGCGACGTGAATGATCGGCGGGAAGACATGCGACGGAGGTCCAACGGCGACGAGAACAGTTGACGGAGGAGAGATATTCAGTTCCTTCTTCTCTTCCTTGGTTGTATATGGGCCCGATTAAGCCCATTAAATTCCCTTGGGCTTGTTCTAATTTGAGTCTGAGATTATTAGTTGAGCCGCCGAACCCAACAAGGCAACAACCCCTTCGGTTTCGATTAGTCAATTTCATAAATGTGTTTGTTGGTTTTTTTTTGTTCTAATAAACCGTGGAAGTATATATCTTGCTTCTAATGGCCGTGATCAAATGCTGATAATAATACCATGTTTAAAACCTGAACTCACTGTTTCAATTTCAACTATGTTTTGAAACCATCAGACTTTCTTTTTATCCAAATTTGCATGTCTTGACAGTAGCTACTGATGCTTCATCAAACCATTCAAATTTGGATATGGTTTATGCGTCCTGATCATCATGGTATTTTTTTTGTTTGTCATCATCTATCAGATATCGAAATATCGAACCATTCCATGTTTAGAAATCGTTTAAACGGGTGGTCATCAATTTAAATTCTATACATACAAATGTTGGTGAACACATCTGACAATCAACTTATATGTTAAATTGGCTCTCATCTCACTTAATCACGACATGTGCCGCAATCATTTCCACTATACACTATAATACTATATATATATAAACCACACCACACTTATTCCGTAATATGCGTTTTCACCAACATATTACTTTCATTCCACTATCATCATTTAGAACTTTAATTCGTAGCGATATCACCGCACCATAAGTTATTGCTCACTTATCTTTAATTAGATTCAAAAGCTTCATATTACCAAATATATGTCGGTGTTAAATTTTAGTATCCAAAACTATCAATTCATATATAGGTCTATTTGGAAAAGAAAGAGAGTCCATTTTAAAAGTAATAACAAGAAACGAGAACCTGAATAAATCAACTTAACATTACTTACAGATAATTAAAAGAATGAAGGTTCAGCCGAGAAAGGGAAAAGGTCGAAATTCCTTCATCACAAATGGAGCTTTCATGAAACGTGACACAATACTATGAATGATAGGATGTTGACCAAGCACATGTCTATCTTTATATCCATTACGTATGCAATGATGATGATCCCTTTATATTTTTGTGCAAATTATAAAATGATTTAAAGTAATAATTAGTATGTGGCAATAGGACTCGAAATTTACCAATCTATCTAAACTTAAAATAATTGCATGCGTTTCACTTTTTGCTTTGCGTAGGCAAGAAAATTAAATAATATTTAAACGAGGTTAATTATCGAATTATACTATTAACATTACATTATTTTAAAACCAGTTAGCTATATATATGTCTTTGTTTATGTCTCTCTTTCAGATTATTTTAATTGTTCATCTTAGTCAAAATCCTATTTAAACATCTGCTACATGCAATTAAAATCAAGTCAATGCTCATAAATTTCCATTTAAAACAACCAATTGATCATTAGTAAACAAACATACATATATATGCATGTGTACTATACATTATAGTTAGCTAGGTTATACACTCTTTGAAACAAAATATAAACCAAGATGTTTTGGTTATTCATTTCAAACACACCTGATCAAATTTTTATAAATTTGGGTTTCCTAAAAACAAAAAAGATTCTTTAATTTAGTCTTTCAATTCTCTTAAAAATTATAAACAAAAAATCCTACAGTGAAAACTATAGTGAGATATGAAAAAAATAGTATCAATTCACAGTCCAATTTTACAGGCTCTCAAGCTGAAAAAACATAGAACTAAAGACCAAAATTGTACTCCTATTGGTAAGTAAAAAAAAGAAAGTAAGCAAGAAAAGAAGCACGTGTGGAATAATAAACGTGACTGCTTTCTACATCGCCGCGTTGCCACGTAATCATCTCCTTCAACGCGCTGCGATCTTTCTTTTTCTTTAGACTGCACTTATCACACACACATATAAATAACACAAGCCGCCATTCTCACTACTTCATCGTCAACTCCAAAGTAGTACATGAAGTCATAAAAACCCTAATCAAATAAAAGCACTTTTGTTCTTTTACTCCTCTCTTTAGTAAATCACTCATCCCAAGTAAGTTAAGCTTCTTTGCATTAGGTTTTTATCCATGGAAGCATCGCAGCCAAAGTACACTGGTGTGCGAAAGAGGAAATGGGGAAAATGGGTGGCTGAGATTCGTCTCCCCAACAGCCGCGAGAGAATCTGGCTCGGCTCCTTCGACTCCGCAAAGAAAGCAGCACGTGCTTTCGACGCGGCTCTTTATTGCCTTCGAGGCCCTGGAGCTCGTTTTAACTTCCCAGAGAACCCGCCGGATATACCCGGCGGACGTTCTCTGACTCCTCAGGAGATTCAGGTCGTAGCTAACCGCTACGCCCGCGAAGAAGAACAACAACCACCACCACAACAAGAAGACGATAAGAAAGAGGAGGAGGACATAATTTCAGCACGTGGGGAAATAAGTTGTGGTAGTGGTGGGTCCACGTTAGGGCAAGTTGGGGAAAGTAGTAATAGTAATAACAACAACAACAGTAGTAACGATACGGCGACGTATTGGCCGTTTTTATGGGAAGAGAATCTTGTGGGTCCTCCTCCTCTTCAAACATCTAGTGAGTTCGGTTTTTTCTTACCCGACGACACATCAAACTTTTATGTTCCCACAACACAGCAACAACAACATCAGCTCTCGTCTGATTTTTACTATGATGGAGCTAATGATTATGTTCATGAGGATGATGACTATTCTCATTACAATAATATCAACCTTTGGAATTTTTGAGATCCTTTTTTTTTAGCGATCTTGGAGACTAAGGTTAATTCCTTATTCTGTTTCGAGATTTCAACTGATCTTGAAATAATCTTGGGGTTTCAAGGTGATTCATTAAGCTAGTTGAAATAGTCGAATATTATAAGCTAGAATTCATCTTATATTCTTTTTTTTATTCATTCAAAACTAGTCTCTTTCACATGTTCTTTGTATTTTCGTGCTTCCTCTTTTTAAAGCTTGGCACCTTATTTACTGTAATTTTCTCTTCTATTTCCTAAGATTAGCTTGCATTTTTGTAACAAGCCAATCTTGACCCCCCCCCATCTTTTTGGTCTTATAATTTCAAAGTTTGTACTTCAGTTTTTATATATATACATATATATATATATATATATATATAAGTATATGTGTGTGTGTTTTTATAAGTAGCCATGTTCCGTGTCAATGAAATGAAGCTTTTTAAAAAAAAAATATGCTAGTTTTGTATGTATTATATACTGAAAGTTTTGATACATATAGTAGAACTATAGAGGGGTATAATTGCAGTTCAACTGGTTCTAGACTTCTAGAAATGGTGTTTCAACGTGGCTATAAAATTTGAGTTATACCTGAAATGAGTGATTTACACTATGAGTCCATGTGTAGGACCGATAAAATATTTGATGAAAATTTAAGTTATATACCTAAGATAAATATTTTAACCCAAAATGTTAAACCATTTTTTTTTTTTTTGTCATGTGAAAATAAAATTAAATTTTTTGAAGTGTTACAACCATGGAATCGAGACAAAACTAACAGTTCTTGACTAACAAAACTCGAGAATTGAGGAGACTAAATCCGGGTTTTCCGGACCCTTAATTAATTTCGATAAGTTGAGAGACAACGACATTAGACTAAAATGAAACTACAACCTAATTGCAATCAAGGGAAGCACATGTAAAAACAAAAAATGGATTCAATACGCACCAAAATCGTAGCTAGGCAAATGAAAACGGAGTACATCGATTACCGGAAGTCTTACACCGTGTGCGGGACTTCATAGTAGGGAGGCTTCCATTGTGGGACAAAACTTCTAAAGAAGAAAAGCGACCAGAGCAAATTGTATTCCATTGTCCCCGACAACAAAAGGAGAGGGGTAATACCACACCACTTGACAACTAAATGGCACATACGCTAAGAAGCTGACCGTAAACTATAGACTCCATTCCACACCATGTCTTCTGCCGAGTTAACCAAGAAACCACACTTCTTTCTATTACTTCTACCAAACGAGGAGAAGCCACTAAGGAATCAGCAGATTCACAGGACCAAGAGAAGGACTTATTTTAACTAAGACGGGGAGAGGGAATCTATAGAGAAGGGTTGATTAGGGATAACAAACTTCTTCCGCTACCAGCTGTTAAGAGGAAACCGATCAACCACAAGGCGACCTCACCGTGGCAAACCAAGGTACTCAACATCAACAACACCAAACTCCGAACTAAGATAACATTGTATCCGAAAAAAAACAAAGCTCCGCAAAAACCATGAAACAGTAGTCATACCCATCAACACCAAACTTCACAAGGAAGGATATTTTGAAGCCGGAGAGACATTGAACCAGAGGGAAAAGTGAAACAAACACTAACCGGGAAGAGTAAGAACCGTCACAATGAACCGATATGCAACAACATCGGTCCATAAGTCACCGTTCATCAACCTTCGTCGCCAGCCAAATCAAATCAAGAAAGGGTAGTAAGAAGGACTAAGCTCCCTCAACGATGTTAGTCACCGAGAAGCTCCAGTGGCTGGATGAGGCCCACAATCTCTCAGAAACACCACCCTTATCCCGGTCTGAGATATCCGTCGCGAGCCATCCGGAAAAACCAACTAAGACTCTAAATCAAAACTAAAAGAGACCCAAAGAGAGACTGAAAGGCAGAAAGAAGCAAAGAACTAAAAGAAAAGGAGGACCGGCGGCAGTGCTAACGGAGCTACTTGCCGTCGGTCAGATCTTGAAGAGACAAAGAAGGTTTGAGAGAGCGGCGCTTTTGGTAAAAAGAAAATTAGGTATTATTTTCTTTCTTTTGCTACTTACGTTAAACCAATTTTTATTGGACTGTTTTTCGTAGGTATCACTAAGCTAAGCTGTTTTTTAAAGAAAAAAACCACTACTGGATCCGTAATAATCCTTACTACACCCCCAAGAAAAAAAAACTTAAACTAGAAAAAAAACACTCACGTGATAATTAGTACGTGAGTGTTTTTTTTTTCTTTTGGTTTAAGTTTTTTTTCCTGGGGTGTGCAGGAAGGATTATCACGGGTCTAGTAGTGGTTTTTTTTTAAAAAGCACTCATGTGATAGGTAGTACTACTAACCATGAGGTAATGGGAGAGTGGTTCTATCCTAGTGGAAGAGTTGCCTTGTGAGTCCAGATCAGAGATCGACTCTCTCCATACGCAGAATTATTCTCCTTATCCCTTTGACCATATGGGTATGGGCTCATTGCTTACGGCCCATTTGAAAATCCGGGAAGGAGCCTATCCATGGGTTGCCTTCCCTCAAGGTCATAAGTCCGGAGATGCACCCTGAGTTTAAAAAAAAAATAGTTAGTACTGCTACTTGATAGCAAATTTAGTAGTTAACAATTGATTTAATTAAGCAGAATTTGTAGTCTAGCGGTTATGTTATGGCTGTTATTAAAAAGTTGCCATTAATTATAGTACACTTAAAATTTGGGATCAGTCT
Organism: Aurinia saxatilis; assembly: GCA_900406295.1. NCBI lineage: Eukaryota > Viridiplantae > Streptophyta > Magnoliopsida > Brassicales > Brassicaceae > Aurinia > Aurinia saxatilis. The sequence continues at coordinate 40,582 of OVAP01000158.1, read as the reverse complement.
TCATTTTTTTCTTATACGTCTTAAACACGGAAAATCCGTGGCCATTACAGCATATCATCAATGTCTTTGTCAGATAACGACCGTTGGATATATGGCCACAAAATATCAATGAAATTCCCTATCTAGCGATATTTTGAATATATATTGACTGATCATACTCATTCGGCTTCATATACAAAAAATAAAAAAACAAAAGCAACAAAAAACTAGTAGTAAGTTCCAAAACTCAATGGACCGAAATACATTTTAATTGAAATATATTTTCGAGAGTAGATGCATATATTACTATACCTACAATTTTTAATTTTTTTACCATTTATACAGTAACTAAATTGTGTCTATTTTGTAACAGGAGCAATGTAGCAAACTCATGGCAATTGTTACAGCTTATATTCACGGAATTGTATCAAACTCGTCACCATTTGCTACAAATTTGAGACTTGCTTCCATTACGTAATTTTTCATAGAATTTTATAGCAGAATTGAAACAAACAATTTTTTTTATCACACTTTTTCAAAAACTTGTTCAAAATCAAAAACAAAAAGCTATAACTAAGCTCACCAATCTCGTCGCGGAGAACATGAAAACCTTAGTATTCATCTTGATTCACCATCAACAACTTAAGCTTCTTCAACACTTAACCACCATACCACTTCGGTGTGATACTATCCATGATGACAACACCATGATATGCTCTAAGGCTATGTGAGATCACATTCGGGTTCAAACATAGTCTTCACTGGTTCTTTTTTCTTTTTAGGGGATCGGATCAGGAGTCAATCAATCAAAACTCTACAAAAAGACACCTTCAAAATCTTACGGGCTCTAACAGATTGGGACCCCTCATTAAATTCTATTTGGCTTCATGTTCATTTTTATATATTTTGGCACTTCTAACTATAAAACTGGCTTGTCCAAACTTTAATTTTATACCCTTTTTATGGAAAACCTTTACCCATATAAAAACACAACCACGTAAACAATTAATGTGGTGTTTTCAACTTATCATCATATGGACCATTTGTGAATCGCGATATATAAAATACGGATTTTTTACTCTTTATTTTGTTGCCTATGAGAAAGATGGACATGTGCAATCGAACTCGTCCATATACAGCAAAATTTGTTTTTATCGTTGAAATATAGAATTACATCATCATTTGCAAGATATACAACATTAGTTGGCACCATCATCCCTAAAAGTTGAAAGGATGGATGGTCCAGTGGACTTGTTGACAAAAAAAGAAAAAACGATCCCTCAAATTATTATGATATCGTAAGGAGTCTATTTATATTCATTTAAAAAATATTGGAGATTCCAACATTCTATCATAACTAAACTTGGATTTCCCCCCGTCCAATAATAATACAATGTAAAGTGTTCAGTCTGAGCTTGGTTCGGGCTTTCGTGTTTGGATTTTTCAAATTTTAGATTTTTTACTTAAAGAAAATTATTAAAATAGAACCATATTTATATAGGTTCAGTTTGATCAGCATTCACTCAGTTTTCAAACTATTTGATTATATTCAAATAAAATATCATTGATATATATATATATATATAATTAATTGCTTTAATCCATTAGAAGATTAATACGTAAAAAATGATAATGAAATGGAAACTTAAACACTAGATTTATGCGTAATTTTATCATTATTTTATTTATTACTGAATAATATTTTATTATATGAAGAGAAAAATGTTATAAGAACTGAGAAAGTTCCAAACTAATTACAACCATTTGAAACAGACTTTCCAACAAGTTATTAACAACCAAATACCAAAACCAGCACAATAGAGGCCTACCTAGTAACCACATTCATTTTTGTTAAAGACATTAAGAGGCTAAGTAGGATGACCAGGCTACATAGGAATACAACCTAAGGTCCTCTGTTACACCTTGAGCAATGAGTGTAGAGTCTCTATTTGCTTGCACATCAGTCTCCAGCTTCGAGTTATGAAGTTTTTGTAAGCAAGGGTGAATCTGAAAACGATAATAATTGAATTTAAACGAAGTTTTGGGTTTAAGAATCGCACCAAGAAGCTGAAGAGCATTGGCAACAAAGACCGTTTTAACAAACCTATGAGATCATCATGCTCTCAATAGCCCACAAAATACACTTCAATTGTGCGTCAAATAAAGAATCCACATCCGAAAAAACGCGATAATTATGCAAAAGAACCTCTTCTAAATTGTTCCTCACCACCCAAGAACCACCACACAATATATCATTTTACTTCAGGAGATTTGAGTACCACATTTAAACCAAGGTGATGTTGGGGTTTTCCATTTAATTTGATCTATATCTTTATCACTCAACAACTTATCACTATTCTTCCAATTTCTATCTATTAACTACCTGAGCTAAAAAACACTGCACACTACCCTCCTTGATTACCAAAAAAAGTCAGCATGTGTAACTATCTTTTCACTATTGACAAACAAAAAAAAACTATGTTTTCACTTTCAGCAATCAATTAATGCAATTTTAAAATCAATAATTTAATAGTAATCATAAGCAGTCTCTCTATTATTATCCTTCTCTCTCATTATTCAAAAAAAAAAATCCAAAAAAAGACTTTCTTCCTTTGTTAGAAAAAACAAAAAATGGCTCCTTCATTTCTAAGCATAGCAAATTTCGTTGAAGCAATACTCCGCCGACGATTCTCCTCCGCTGGTCTCTCTCAACAAACACTCTCCATCGACTCCGAAACCACCGTAGACTTCTGGTGTCCACCACCGTCACCGTCGCCGGAAAAAAATAACAAAAAACCTTCCCTCCTCCTCCTCCACGGCTTTGGCCCTTCTGCTTTATGGCAATGGAGCCACCAAGTCAAACCACTATCTCAAAACTTCCATCTCTACGTCCCGGACCTCGTCTTCTTCGGTGGCTCGACCACAACCTCCTCTCCCTCCGGCGAGAACCGTTCGGAGATGTTTCAAGCCAAGACCATGACCAAACTTATGGAGAAGCTAGGTGTCGAAAGGTTTAGTGTTGTCGGGACGAGTTATGGTGGGTTTGTAGCGTATAACATGGCCAAAATGTTCCCGGAGAGAGTGGAGAGAGTGGTTCTTGCTAGCTCCGGTGTTAATATGCGGCGGAGTAATAACCAAGAGTTTATTGCTAAGACTAAGTGTAAAGATATTGTGGAGGTTATGCTTCCTTCTTCAGGGACGGATCTCCGGAGATTCTCCGGGATGGTTTCTTGTTGGAGTCTTGATTATGTTCCAGACTTTGTCTTGAATGACTTTTGCCAGGTACCTATTTTATTTTATTTATTAGTAAGTTTTTATATACTATATAGTAATGAAAATAAAATTCGTAGTTTATTAGTTTTACAAAATGTTTCAGAAGTGTCACACAACTTTATGTTTGATTATTATGTACTCTATACAAAATTCGATTTTGAAAATGTTCCTGAAATTTTAGCAAGGGGCACTAAATATTTCAGATGTTTTTACTAAACTTTTATATATATATATAGGATCTTGATTATTTTGTGTTTCGTGGAAGTTTTTTAATTTGTGTTATTTTGGGTATTTTATAGGATTCCTATAAATATATACAATGTCTTTTGAGCTCGTTATTATTTTAAGTAAGACTTTCCCCCCAAAAAATATTTTAAAGATGATTTTTTTTTTTTTTTTTATAAGAAGTGTGCATGGAAAAGATAATCAAGCCCACTTATTTAATAAACTATAACTTTAGACGAAACAAAAGAAAAAGAAAAATAGTGGAACAAAAAGATGCATTCCACTAGTTTTATCTTAAAAAAGGGTGATAGATACAAGAAGAAAACGCAATATTGTCACTTTCATGACTGTTAAATTGTTAATTGTGTAATCAATGCATGTATTAAATTAAGTAAACGAAAGAACGGTAGACTTGTAGCTTTAGGAGCATGACCAAATTTTTTTAATAATTTAGTTTAGATAAATATTATGTCGTTATTGAAAGAAGAGTTTGGCTTGCATGATTGATGTATTTAATAAATTTAAAATACAGAAAATGTATTCGGAGAAGAGAGAAGAAAAGGTAGAACTTCTGGAGTGGCTAACTATAGGGAAGGACGAGACAACATACGTTTCACCAATTAAACAGGTTCGCTAATCGCTTTCACCACTTTTCTTTATATATTTTTTTTGGTAATTTAAGCAATCACTAAGTCTATAACTCTGTTAGTTGCTGACATTTAATTAGTGATATAAAAAATATGAGACCATGTAAACGTCCCTGTTTATTTGAATTTACTTCTGTTTTTGTAATCAGGTCAATTTCATGATTTTCTAAAAATATATATATCATACTGTAAGTTTTAAGTTTATAATCTTGTATGACCCCTACAACTATTGTATTCGATCATTTACGCGAGATGAACATTAAGTAAGACATGACACCCTTGTTGTTGTTGTTTTTTTGTCTAGTATCTAGTTGCTTTTTTAAGTGGTTAGGAAAGTTACTGGATAAGAAATTTCACTAGATAAGTGACAGATTTGTAATTTTATTTCAACTTTGTTCCACTTAACTAATAAAATTTGAACCGAGTATATATACATAATATAAGTAATAAATAAACACTAATCATCCAGGATGTCCTGCTGATATGGGGGGAGCAAGATCAGGTTTTCCCATTGAAAATGGCCCATGATCTCAAAGAGTAAGTTTTTTTTTGTTTTCTTGTTCTTTCACCACTCATACGTCGTTTCAAAAATATCAATAGCATCACTGGTTTGAATGTTCACTGCCTCAATTCTTTAATGTCTGAAATTAATGTCCTCGTTTGACTTTCTAAATGGTTTCGATAATAATGTATAGAAGAATGTCCAATACTTAACATAAACCACACTAAGTATCATAGTTTGTATTTGAATTTGGATATAAATAAAAATTAATTGGGTTGCTAATTTCTATGCTTGAAATACCAAGATATGTGATTTGAGAAATATGTTGGGACAAGGTAGAAATGAGTCATATTCCTATGTGTTTGTTTGATTGCATAAGTGGTGTTTTTTTCTTTCTTTCTTAAAGTTGCCTAAGCAAGTAGTTTAAGTAATTGATTATGTCTGTATATCTACCAGGATGTTGGGAAAAAAGGCGACGCTGAAAGTGATACAAGGGACTTCACATATACCTCAAGCGGAAAATGCCAAAGAATTCAATGGCATTCTCATGTCTTTCTTGTTGTCTCCTTCACCTTCACTATAATTAAATACTTGAACTAGAATGTACCCACGTTTACTTATAGATGAATGTTAGTGGTGTTTATGCAGTTTCATATGCATTTTTAGAGAATTAGTAAGCCGTAATCCATCTGAAAGTTTCAGTGAGACTAGACTAATCAGTGTTGAACTTTTTTTGGACAATGGCGTTAGCAAATATTTTTTGTGGATTTTTGGGAAAATTTAGTTGTTGAAATGACTGAATTTTCAAATCGTTGGATTTCTTGGTTTAAGTATTAGTATATCGTGGTGTATTCAATGATAAGCTATGTGTTAGTAATGTGCGTTCCACATATTACTATATATGGTTCGCGTAGAACCCAGGCAAGCCCATTATAGTGGAGCCTATAAATATAATCTTGCCCACTAAGCCTCGCATAATATTCAAGCTAAAAGAACCCAACCTAGTCGTAATAAAGTAACAAGCTTACTTGAGTGAATCATTGTGGTTTGCTTGGTTTATAATCCTGTTTTGTTGTGGTTAGCTACTAGTACTTTAATTACTCTAAGGATCGACTAAAAATCTTCGTACGATATCCAAAACTGCATTTTTCCGACACATGTTTACGTTCTTTTAATAGCACCAGGTAATCCACCTGATTGTTGAAGGGCATGAAACATATAATCCAAAATCTGAGTCAGAAACCGACCCAAAATTTTAAAATATCCGAATGAGTAATTATAGATTTGAGCCACACATTCTTCTCAAGGTCGTATGTATGTCGTGTGTTCTAATTAATTGATTTAAAATCAAGATGTATTGTAAGAGGTTCGAGTGAGCAAGAGAATAGTACAGACCGTAGCAACAAACACTCTCCAATTTTGTTCTTCTTTTTTACGCTTTACAAGTTCATCAAATTCACCATGATCACTATTGTATAAGTTTTCAGATTTTATAGCGAACCAGATTCACCATCAAATTCATCATAAAACATTGTACGAAAACTTAGAGTCGAGTAGCTCATATAAATTGGACACAAGTAAAGTCTAACCTTAGAAATGCCAAGATTACAGTCTTACAGCTAGACTCCACAGAGCGTTTAAGAAATGTGCCAATCCATCCTGATCATTTTCAAAGAAGAATTGTCAATTATCAAAGAATCAGAATCTTGGAAAAGATACTTGGTTATTGAATTTAAGAGAAACTCCCCAAGACCAACAAAATTTTGAGAAGTTGTTGCTCCTAGACTTTGAACTATTGGTTTTTTACCATTCTTCCTTCAAAACTTTCGTTGCAAATTCTGATTTTATGGCAAGTTGAAGAAAACCAAGATCAAAAGATTAATACATGTCAAGTCAAAGGAGATGTTGGTCAATGTTTTCTCTTTTCTTTTCGTTTTTAGTCAATGTTTCATTTAAATTTGTTTGAAACTTTGAATGTCTCCAAAAGTATGAACAATTGCTAAGGACGTCGATCTTGAATTTTCTTCTCTAGAAATGTTATCTTCGTATAGTAATAAGATCCGCCATAAAGCTAAGAAGATTTTTGTTATAAATTACAAAATTAAAATTAAACATGATTTTATAATGCTATGTATTACATCTGGTACTTTTACAAATGTGTATGATGTACTCTATCAATATTAAATGTAGATAAATATTGTAAGATATTACTGTATCAAATGCACCATAGTTCAAAGATTCTTTTTTTTTTTTTTTACNAATGCACCATAGTTCAAAGATTCTTTTTTTTTTTTTTTACCAGACTTTGGTAGTATTTGAAGATTTTAAGATAAAATAGAGAAAACATAAAGATACTAAATCATTAATAATAACCAAAAAAAATAAAAAAAATAGACATGTATATCTAGAGGAATGATCGGTCCGTGCGCTTTTTACTTCGCTTCTCCTTGGGCCCCTATCGGGGCACAAGGGCGAAGTAAAAAGTACACTTCTCGATCACATAAAAAAAAACATTATACTTTTATCTTTCACAAAATAAAATAAAAAATCTGAAGAATCAATTTCATGGTTGGACCATAAAAGTTTATAGACAAAGATGATCGGTTTTCACCGTGTGCGGGCGGTTATATATCCTATATATTCATGCTATTTGTAATATACTTATCATAATATTTTAAAAGTGATGATGTGTTGTTATCTTTTTCAATCATTTGCTATGTTTATTTTCAGTGATATTAAGTGTAAATGAATATTACAAAATACTATTGTATCAAATATATAATAGTTCAGAAGTGTAAATTTAAACGAAGAATAAACTTATCAGACTTCAACCATAAAGATACAAAAACTTTAATTAAAAAATGTCTTAATGTATGTATTACATAAGTGATCGGCATGTGTGTTTTGATTTATTTTATTTCACCTAGATGGTCGGCACGCATCGTGTGCAGACTTTTAGTTTTTTTTTTTAGGGTACATTTATCCTATATATTATATTCTGAATATTGTATATTAAGAACACTGATAAAACTCTAATTGGACTCAATTGAAGTTAGTATGGTCTGGTTCTGTTTGGTTTGGTTTATTTTAATTTGATGAAGTTCAGTTTTAATTCGGTTTAAAAAAAGTAATGAGAAAAGCGTTTGCATGTAAATACATAGAAAGTGTTTTATCTTTGGCAGATATGGATCAAATGGTACCCACATCATTTCATCCAAGAGTGTACTTAATCTGGTCTTTTCTATACTTTCTTTTCAATTATCTCGAGCTAATAAAAATAAAAATAATAATGATGCTATATCTCAAGCCCCTTCACGTTCCCACAACTCCAGAAGTCTACCCTTACATATTTATTCTAACTTTAAGAACTTTTCGAGAAAGTATACTGTCTGCTATCACATATAAGACAACCACCAAAGGATTAAATTTAGGTTGTGAAAAAAATACCATGTACAGAACGATGCCGTCCAGAGCTTGACTTTGCAAAAACACATCATGGAAGTTTAGTGGCTCACCTTCTATATTTTGATCATAATACAAAACCTACACATAGAAATGGATTTTCTGAAAGAATTCTGGAAATAGTCATAAACTTGACATAAGAAAAGAGAAGCAGAACAATAGTACTAAGAAAGTCAATTTTAATCAAATCCTTTGAAAAATAAAAAATAACCCTAAATTAGTAAACATAATAATGATACATACTTATCCCTCTCGTACTCTTTACAAAACCAATTAAAGATCAAATAAGATTGTTAAACCAACACCACTAAGGATCACACTCATCTTTACATAAGTAGTATCCATGATATATTACTATGTTGGGAAAATGTTAATTCCTTAGCCAAATTTCTTCATTTCCTGTTATACAAAAAAAAAACCAAAAAATAGGAAGGAACAAAATATTATCCGTTCACGTTTTTTTGCTTCATCATAAGCAACTTGTTCTTCTGAACTCATTTCTTTATCCTTTCCAGAACTTCCAGTACCTCTATTAATCTCCTTAAGCACACAATCAAACTCCACCTTTATTAGCCAACTTTATATATGTGGGTGACAATATATAGGAGGATAAGTTAATTTTCATTTGACCAATCAAAATGATCTACATTTTAAAATTTTAGTCACAAGTTAAAAGTTCGAATAAAAAATTAGAAGATATAAAAAGCAATAGCTATGTCACATTGAATCGGTTCTAACTTCTAAGTCACAATAGTGAAAGTTACCAAGAGGTCCATCACATCCAGTCGTCCGATCCACCGTCTATGAAACTACTTTTCTTTACCATCATTCATATTCACTATTTAAAAATAGCAAACTCTTCAACCCTCCTTTTACGATGTTGCTTATGTTAGTAAATCTCATTTGATATACACATACATGCACAATATCAATACTAAGACATAATCTTAACTTTTGTGTTACACCAAACTTAATTTTCTTAGAAGATCAGGTAGCCTACATTGTGGTAGAAACTACTAACATCAACTACCAATTTTTGACAAACAAAAAAAAATTGCTTCTGACGCAAGCAACATCCTCAGTCTAGTAACTAAGAATAATAATAATAAGTAATCTCCTAAAAGTTTTAAGCTTGAACTTGTTTTAGTATTATATGAGATACATTAGAGAGAAGTCCTAACGGCTTCAAAACACAATAATAATGACCATAACCGACGACACTGCATAATACAAATCACACTATGAGCTGAAGTGTTTGGGGATTTGACATAATAACACACACCGACCAATCATGGTTTTCAGAGAGTTAATATTGTAACTGGAAAAGAGAGAGTGTTTTAGACAAGTGAAATGCTTGCCTCACCACCTGGTGGTTTACGGACACCGCCTAGATAGTCTCTTGCCTCTACTTTACCATCTGCAAATATGTTGTTCCCTCCCATCTCCTTAAGCTTCGCTTCACTCAGATGTTTCCGGCAGAAGTTGACGTCGCATCTCCTTTGAATATATTGTTCCCTGAAAGTTCTGCGAACTTCTTGTCATAAATCTTCTTTGTTGTCTTTACAAATGAGTCTTCTTCATGTTGCAGAACAATATAGCGAGAGCATTAACATGATAGTTACTTGGATTAGATGTCTAGAAATCTGAGATTAAGAAGGTCTTACGATTGGAGAATCGAGGTTGAAGTTGTCTTTTAAAGCCAAAGCTTGAGTTGTTCCAGACCGAGGTTGTATCTTAGTCAGTGGTGCAAAGATGTTGTGCCCACTGATCTCTTTATACTTAGCATCAAAGAGTTGCTTCTTAAGCTTCATATATGATTCGCTCTCCATTGTCCCACTCAGTTCTCGTTGTTTCGCTAATTGAATAGGCTTTTTAGGAGACAAAATCTCTTCATCACCAAACGTTATATGACTTATACCACTTAATGCTTGCTATAAATCAACCAAAAGCTTGAGAATCAGGACTAATACATTAGTTTACAGAACAATCTAACTCTCAAAACATAACATGTGCGTGTGTCTCTCTTTCTTCTACTCTTCCTGGTCATAATAATAAGTTGTACAAAACACAAATTGATAAAAATATCTCGCGACCAATATAGTCACGATTAACTATTCTGAAAATTTTCATCTATAATTTTCATCAATTATTGGAACTATCAATCATCGACCCCACAATACTAAAGAAATTTAACAGAAAATTCAGAATTCATCTTCAAAAAATGGTTTGAAACCCATAAAATAACTAAGCTCAAATTTTAAATGTTTTGAAAATTTGAAAAGAGAGACCCATTGAAAATCAGTGAAAATTTGCCTCAATCGTTTACTCCTTCGGTTTATGTTATCCTAGAATTTGCCTCAATCGTTTATGTTATCCATAATCGTTCTAGGAGACACGTGGAGCGAATGGAAATCAAGGGTTAAGGCAAAGTCCACGTGATGGGACGGACAACAAAATGGTTTGAGTGGGGTAAGTGGTTCAGACACATATTGAAAAAGTGAAGAAACTGAAAGCGTAATTGGGTCTATAACAAGGCCCATTAAGAGGACCCCATGACAATGATCTTGAGATCCTATGTTGATACGCGCTTTTGAATTCTTCATGCTTTACGCAACCACTAGTCTCTTCTCTTTCGTTTTTTGTTGGCCTAATTATTTTTGTCATTTTGTTCTTGTATATACATAGTTAAATAGATGTGTTTTATGTTTTTTTTTTCTTTTGGAAAATAACAAGGAATTTACGAAAGAGCAAAAGGGTTTTGTCCAGAATATTATAAATTAGCTATAGACTAATGAGTCAACAAATAATAATCTTAAGTACGGATGGTTCTGGGGTGTGTAAGATGCGCAAATGCTCGGGGCCAAATTTTTTTTTGTAAAATTTACCATTAAACAAGGACTAATTTTTTAGAAAAGAAATTATAAACGCCATAAGCAGGTTCAAGACCTATTTTACTATTGAATCATCACTTATCTTTATCATCAATTTGTTGAATAATTATAAATAGATAGTTATTCATGAGATGTCTTTTAGAAGCGCTAACGGTAAAGAATAGACTTAATTCTCGCCGGATGAATTTAGACCCAAAATGTCAGGCGTGTGGTGTTTCTAAATGAAACTATTCCCCACGTTTTGTTCCATTGTCTCCCAGCGGTGGAATCTGACCTGTAACTTCCACCTCATGGGTTCTCTTTGTCATCAACATTTCTCAATCTCCACTATTTGGTAAATAATACTTCCGGTAGTGATGAGTCTGTAGATTTTCCCTAGTTGTTGTGAAAAATTTGGAAAGTGAGAAATGGATTAGTCTTCGAACAACAATTATGCACAACAGAGTTTATTCTGCAACAGGCTAAAGATGACATGCTAGAATGGTCTTTTGCAAATATACATGGCCCGACAAATGAATCGACAGTGGAGCTACAAAGGTGGAAGAAACCGGTAGAGCCATTAGTTAAATGTAACGTGGCAAGTTCTTGGGTACACGACAATCGTTTGAGTGGGACGGGCTGGATTATAAGGGATCACAATGGGATTCCCATGACCGCAATGCTTTTGCTAATACGGCCACAAAGCCGGAAGTGGAAATTGAAAGACTTACATGGGCAGCTTCTTGTTTGGCTAACTTGCATCTTCAAAACGTCATTTTCGAAGTGTCGGACTTACAACTTTTGGACGTATCACATCATCCATCTCATTTCCCATCAGTTCGAACAATGTTTGGTAGAATTTTCAGTGTTATGCGTTCCATACAAGGTAGTTCGTTTACTAACACTACTTCAGCAGCCAATCAAGTGGTGATCTGTATCGCTAATAGTGTGACGAAGAAATATAGATATCAGTTATACATCTCTCGTAATGGTCATTCTTGGTTAAGTGATCGTTTGCATCATGACAATTTAGTGTAATCCTCTTTGTCTTTATTTTGTTATCCGCTTATTGGTTCGGTGATTATTAGGTTCTTGTATGACTTTTACCAACATTTTTATTCGAATAAAATCAAATTGAGGAAAAAAAAAATAGCTATGAATAAAGTCGATCGTAAATCTGTGACTATAAAAGCTACGAGATGACTATAAATAAAATGTTGTAAAGTCAGCTCATATGCAAATTATGATGGTAATAACTAATAACTAAACAGTTTTCAATTGCTTATAGTTTATATCAATAGTTATTCCATGTTATGGCATTTTGTAGTTTTGGTAAAAATTTGGTAATATTGGTGTATCTTGAGATAGTATATAGCAATCTATAAATTCATAGACAAACTTTCAAATAATCTTTAAAATTTATATTAGCAAACGAATAATAATAAAATTACCACAACTAATCCTGATTTTATAAACAATCTATCTACATTTCTCAAACAATTTATTTTTGAAGATCTAAAATTTAACAATACTGTCAGGTTGTTAATACTCATACGTTTTTATTTTGGAAAATTCATTATTTAAAAACATATGATTAACAATCACAATATTATGGTAAATCTAGCAAAATTCATTGCAAAGTATAATTACAAGGATTTGTGTGAACAACAGTCACAACTCACGATATTGTTACCTACGTATTATTATGCGTATGGAAAAAGGAAGAATTAATACTCATACGTTTAATTACAGGGAAATTTTGTGTCCCACTTTTATAAAGTAATAATGACAAAATCTTTACAAATCTGAGGATATAAATTGAAACAAATCCAGAAGAAGATAAACATAAAAAACTTCTAAAAGTGGTAACTGGTAAGAGGACATTTGGTAATTAATCTGAACCTATTTCTTATTGCCAAATACAAATAAAGAGACAAAAAGTAGATTAATAAGGAAAAGTATTTTTAAAATCGAATAAAAAAAAAAAAAAACCAGCGGCTAAGGAAAATATTGTCGGCTACAAAACCTTTGAACTTGAAGTTTGAATGAAAAAAAAAAAAAAGAGACAAAGATCCTTTTTTTCGCTTTTGTGTGGGACCCATCTTTGGTTATGGATAAGCCTCATCGTTTCTTAAGAGAAAAAGAAATGACCACCTCGTCATGGCCACGTCACATTCTTCCTCCAATTCCTATCCAGCCGAAACGGTCACGACATAGCCACGTGTCAATGTTCTATGGCTCGATTTTCGGCGGGCAAAAATAATAATATAATATTAATAACAGACATTTTACGAAGCAAGTTTTGTAAACTAGTCCCTCAACTTCTTGAAACTATCTAAGATTTCCCTCTACTTTCATAATCTTCTCTATGCGGTCCATGTACACTGGATGGTCGGAAAATCACTTGACTCGGTCGTCATGATAAGACTAGGCTTTTGCATCTTCAAATTCATGGCATTTTTTCTCTCATCACTTTTGACATATAATTATACATTAGAAACTATATGGATGTGAAAATCATGCTAATTGAATAATTGAAAATGAGAGTAACAAAGAATCCAAGTATTTGTTTTCTAAAAATGTTATTTCTCTCTAAAAGAATAAGTGGTCTTCTGTTAAATTTTCATGACGAACCTTTTTTAACATTTGTAACTTTATGAAAAATGTTCATATGAATAATTTGATTATCTAGAGCTTGTTAGAAGTTATCATCATTTTCTAAACTATATAAATCTAATCGTCCATAAAAAATTATAAGTTACGATTCTTTTGAACTTTAGACCAATTATATAATTATTCGAATCAAATTGTAAAATTCTCCATCATCTTACAATCATCCTATCTCAAAACTATGTCTAAGAAAAACACGGTGTTAAAGATGGTCTATGTGATATTTATAAAATTTATCTCTGATAACTCAAAAAAGTTATTTACAATAATATTCAAATCTCGTAACTAAACTAATAAAAAATGATGTATGAAAAGACGTTTTAAAAAATATAATCATTAGTCAAATTTTGTTTTTCTTTATATTTATGTGAGGATTTAATTTTTGTTTAAAATTTTATCCAAAATTTTATGGTTAAACTGTCTTTAAAAAAAAAAAATAGTTTAGTATATTTAGTTAGATATGTCTGAACCAAGGTTAAAAATTATTTAGACGGTTATTATTATTATTATTATTATTATTATTATTATTATTATTATTATTATTATTATTATTATTATTATTATTATTATTTTTTTTTTAAATGGTAATTATTCGCATGATTGATAAAACATTTCAATAAAAATAATATTATATTATATATATCATGTTATATATTTTCATTTCTTTCGTTCCTCTAATTTTCACCCATTTTTTCAAAAAATCAAAGTAGAGAGAAAAAATAAACAAAACAAAGAATTTTTGAGATAAGAGAAAGAAATCTAGATCAAATAGATCTAAATCGAATAGATTGCAAATTAAAATTCTATGGATCGATAACAAAAAGGCTATACTGATTTATTAACTTAAGAGAAAATCAAAATAACAAAGAATCTTAGTTTATTACTTTTCAAAACATAGTACTAGGAAAATTTGTTTAGAATCCATATTTTTTATTTTATTAGTAATACAACTATTTTGTTGTAAAGTTATGTTTCTCACTTTAAAAAACAAGGGGTCTTCTATTAACATTCATATAAAGATTTTTCTACAAATTTGTAAATTTATTTAGCAAATCTTTCATATGAATAATTTGATTTCTAAACATTCATATGAAAATTTCCATAGGTTTGTGAATTTATAATTGATTAGTTAGAGCTGGGTAAAAATGATCATCATTTTCTAAATTATAACTGCAGTTACAAATATATATTTTTTAATTTTTCTAAAAACCAATTAAATGTGTCTAGTATCCTGATAGCTTTGTTTGTTTATAACAACCAATTTTTTATGGTTAATAATTAAATATAACTTATAGAATAAACTAACAGAGTGTTATTGAATTTTGTTATCCGTTGTATTTTAGTGTATTTGGATTAAGAGGTGTTTTAATAGGTTTTAAGTGATTTCATTATAACATAGAGTTTTTTTTTGTATTTGATTGTAATGTATTTGTAAGGATTTCACTCGTATTAAAGTTTTACAAATTTCAATTTTAAAAATTTTTTGTTGTTGTTTTTGGTAAGAATATTTATTAATATTTGTTCTCTCGTCTGAGCATCTCTCTCCAACCTCTCCCTTCCCTCATTCTTGTTTTCAGTCACATAATTTAACTGTTTAGATTTGTCCCTTTTTTCCTTCTTTGATTTAGATTCACTATCAATTTCTAAACATGAACCAAAACCAGATCTTTGATCCCATATAAAACAGCAATGACAAGTGTTTTGCGTTTCTAGAAAACTGTCGTCGTAATCTTTTTTTTTTCATTTCGCTGAATTACGGGTGAAAAACAAGGGCTGAGATGGATTGTAGTATTAGGCAGTCATTATTTTTCTTTTCTGAATTTTTTTAACACAGACGTTGTAATTTCAAATTAAAAAAAAGTCTTGTATTTCTTTTGGTCACGATTCACACTAAAGAATACATCAAAATTAGAATATAATAAAATTCAATGGATATTGATTAACACCTATTTTAACGTATTTGAGAATACATCAATCAAATATACAATTAAATAACACAATATTTTAATATATTTTAACAAAATACATAATTGAATAACTCCTTTAAAATACAACTAAATACAATAAAATACTACATCCAATAACTCCTACTAAAAGTTAAAAAGTTACAAAAAAAGCTATGTAATCTTAAAATTCTATACTTCTTATATAAAATCTTAAAAAATCTAAAGATAGTTCTAATATGATTACCTTAATAGCCACGCAAATTTAATCTAGAATATCTCATCAAATGACTCAACAAAACCTTACATACATAGTGATATCACCTCAGATTTCTATGATGCAATTCAAAATTATTTAAAACAACAACCAAACAAAAACAATTAGGGACTGAAATGTTAATAAAAAAAAGTAGGACAACCAAATTGTGTAAATAAAATTAAATAAAGATGAGAGAGAGAAGTTGCATGCAGAGTGCGTGGATGAGGATAAGGTTCAAGCTAAAACAGTTTCCTTCTGTCCCCTCTCCTCTATCAAAAGAATAATAATAATAAAAGCTTTACTTATCTTCTTCCTCTCCTTTCTTCTTATCCCATTTTCAAATATTTTAAAAATAAAAACAAATTTCCTAATAACAACGTGATAAATAATTCGTTTTAAATTGATTGCCTAATAAGAAAGCACCACCACACACAATATAAAGATCTCATCTTCTCTTCTCTTTCTTCTCATATTCCGTCTCTATTCTGTGTTCAATCTTTAAAGTGTTTTTGGGGTTTTGTTCAAAATGTCGACTGAAATGGAAACTTATGTGTTTAATTTTTCCGGTGATAATGAAAATCTAGAACAATCTTGTTCTGAATCTTTCTCTTCGGTTTCTTCTTCTATTGGTACTAATAGTGACGATGAAGAAGAAGACGTTGGTAAAGAGAATGAAGCTGAGTCTACATACAAAGGTCCTCTTGATTTGATGGAATCACTCGAAGAAGTCTTACCCGTTAGGTACTATTTACTACTAAATCTAAATTTGGAAACTTTACGGATTTAGGAAGAACAAAAGTTCTGATTTTTTTGTGTTGTGTAGGAAAGGGATATCGAAGTATTACAATGGGAAGTCAAAGTCTTTTACTAGTTTGGTCGAACAAGCTGCTTCGTTGACTTCTTCTTCGTCGATGAAAGATCTAGCTAAGCCGGAGAATCCTTATTGTCGCCGGAGGAGGAATCTGATGTGTCATCAGATTTGGGAGAACAACAAGACAACTCCACGTGGCGGGATCTCCAAGAAACCGATCATTAGCTCGAGTAGAAGCGCGTTGACTCTTGCTGTTGCGGTTATGAGAGGAGGAGAAGGGTCTTCTTCTTGTTCCTCCGGTGGAGACTCATCGTCGCCGGGATCGAGTCCGACGAACTCGAGGATGATGCTTCCTCCGTTGTATCCGAGGAGTAGTCAAGGGTCCTTTGGTAACTTGAAGTCGTCTCAGTCGTCGTTGGGTTTTTGTGCCTGGAGATCTTACTCGGTGGCTGATTTTCCGAGGTGTTTTCCGGCGACGGCGAGTGACTCTTAGGGGGAGGGTGATGATGATGACTTATTTGTTGGATTTATGTTTTTGGTTGGTGTTAACATGTTTTGGTCTTTTTTTTGGAGTAACATCCGGAGGAATGTATAGAAGAGTTTTAATCCCTTTTTTGTTAAACGGATCCACTTCGTTTTTTGATTTTCCAAACTATCTCAAATCTTCACGCTGAAGAAATGTGTTATGTATGTGTGGAAATCCAATGTTCTTCATTTTCTCTTCTTATCCATGTAATAGCTTTATCTATAACTATTAAAGATGTGAGAATTAGTAGTAATTGACAAAGGTTGTGTAATATGACAAGAAATATTGGAAATAGACAAGAAGTAACTGTTTTACAAAAAAAAAAAAAAGAAGAAGAAGTAACTAACAAGGCTGTCTCGTTTGGTGGGAAGGAGAGTATGGGGTTTGAGTCTGACCCATTATCTCTCTGAGTACATCTTTTAAGAAGGAGGGTTTGTGTCCACTCTTCTTATGCTAAATTTGGAAGTGGGTAGTTGAATTTTTACTCACTTTTGTCTTCTTTACTGAAATTGATCTATTACCAACTTGTAAGTGAATTTTGTTGGTGAGATGTTGTCGTGGTGTTTCAAAGAATTCGAGACAAGGAGGATAGGATTGTCAAAGATAAACGAAGTAAGAACAAACTGGGGAAATTATAGTTATTTCGCTTAAGATATACAGGCCACATTCTATGGCTATGTATAAATATGGTGTTACATTAGTGATGGATTATACAGGATTCATAATCTCTATATAGCAGACCTTAAATTACAAAAGCTTCAAAAATGTCAAAGGGCGGAATATACAAAACCTGTATCGTTTCTGCTTGGACACCAAAATAGATGAAGCCAACCCCTTAGCTACTTGTTTCAGATTTATGGAGCTGGAGAAGTAATGAATTTGAGACCACAAAGATTGAGCTCAATGCCATTAGTCCACCTGAAAGCAAATTAATGGTAAGTTTTGACCATGATGGGTGATTTGATTGTGTCTATCTATAGAGTGGAAGTGGAACAAACTGTATTTTGTAACTAAGTAAACTAGAATAGGGGGCGGTAAGCTCACCAGAGAGGGAAGGTGTCATGGCGAAATCATACTGAGGAAGCAAGACACCTGCAGCTATAGGGATCGAGATGACGTTATACGCTATTGCCCATGCTAGATTCTGATATACTTTCGACATTGTTGCTTGTGCAAGACTCAGTGCATCCACAACCTATACCACACAGAAAACACAGGAGTAGTGAGTTACTATTTTGAACTGAGAAATGGGGGGAAGTAACTAGTGATGTGTTTTGATTATAGTGAGGAATTTGAGAAGCTTTACATGTGAAAGTTTGTTGCGGACAAGTATGACTGATGCTGCATTCGCTGCTGCATTTTCTTGCGCTTCGATCTTTAGAGCTATTCCAACATCAGCTTGAGCCAAAGAGGGAGCATCATTTATACCATCACCCACCTTTGGAAAATGACAAAAATATGCCGTTAACCTAACTAACTACATTCCTATTATAGACTAGTTCCCATGACAAACTATACTATCCTTCATGGGAAACAAGTTGAAAAAAAAGAAACCATTCCTGCAATTCAGTTGAAAATCTTACCATAGCAACACGATGACCAGAGGATTGAAGGTTAGATATAAACTCGAATTTCTTTTTGGGAGACAAGGAATAGTTGGTTGATTTACTCTCAATCCCCACATTCTTTGCTACTGTTGCCACTGCCCCTTCCCTGTCTCCTGATAAGAGGACTGTTTTGATGCCCTTCTCCTGCAGCCTGCAATAAGACAAACAACATAACACTCAAAACAGACCCTGGATGATGATTGCTGTTTAGGTCTTTAAGAAAAGCAGCAAGTAATTTCATGTTCATGTGCATGACTCGCAAAATTGAAAAACACAGGTTGCTTAGTTTATGAAATTATGTAGGGACAAAAAAGGAGAAGAAAAGCTACCTGGCTACAGTGAATTCAGCATCTTGGCGCAAGCAATCAGATATTGCAATAGCACCTATAATCCCTTCTCCTTCACGGCCAACATATACAACGGTCTTCGAATACCTAGACGTTGATGATGTGCTTGATAGTTTATTATCCAAATAACTTTCCAGCTTGACCATGTCGGAGTCGTTCTTTTTGTGGAAACGATCAGAAACCCAGTCAAGTGAACCCACTGCAACCAACCTTCCATCTACTTCTGCCAAAGTACCAAAGCCTGGTTCTGTCAATTGGCCTCTTGTTTCTGGAGTTACCAGATTCAGCGCTTCAGCCTCGTTTACAATAGCCTTTGCTATAGGGTGGGTTGCTGTCTTCTCCACCGCAGCTGCCATTTTAAGAACTACTTGTTCTTCATATCTTAGAGAAGCAACACCAGAGACCACAGGTCGTCCTTCAGTAAGAGTGCCTGTCTAGACAAATTATACCAATGACGGTCAGTGGTGGAACCCATAACTCCATTTGTTCACCTTTGAGGACAAACAGGAACAATTCAAACACCTATTGTAGCTTATTTTCTAGGATTCTCTATCTTCATATAAGAAAGAGATTACACGGATAGATATGGGTGATAAGGATCATAGAAGGCCTAAAAGATTAGCAATACCTTGTCTAAAGCCACACAATCTATGGAGGCCAGCCGTTCTAAGACATCTCCTCCTCTGATAAGATATCCCCGCTTTGCTCCTGGACATTTCAGGACAGTTAACTAGATTAGCTTCTGCGAATTACAACATCTCAAGCTATATAACTTTCAACTACCCCTATAAACATGAAGTCTTAAACCACTAGAAAAATGTTCATTACTACAGTAGTAAAAAGGAGCAGGGAACTTTTGAGCAGAAATAATTGGTAGCTTCAGTGCCATCTTCGAATCTTTCTAATAATCAATAAAATCTTTGTACACAGTTACTCTTCTCGGCTAGGTCTAGAGAATTTTAAGTGCAAGCTAAAAAGAATATGCTGGATAACATACCAAGAGAGGTGCCAATTAGTATGGCAGTTGGTGTTGCAAGGCCCAGTGCACAGGGGCAGGAAACTACCTGGTGAAAAAAAAAAAACGAGTTGATTATCTGCTCACGATTCACATTTTCCTCAAAGTCAACATTTTTTTCCCCATTACGACTACTCCCAACAAAAGCCATATTTTCATGGGTCACTCACCAAGACATCCACAGCCAGTTTTAGGCTTAAGGCCAGAGGATCTCCATCAGGTCCAGCAATATCATTGAGTAGAACATCTGGGAATATGTTTGAACCAACGTAATACCTGAAACATGAAAACAAAAGGGCCTTCATTTGTTGATCCTGAGCAGGAAATCGACACATGATGCTTCTACAGTACACGACAACTAAATAAACAGATTCCATCTCCATCAGATATAAGAATCTTATTGAAGTTTCAGGTTTCATATCCGGCATTCATATCAAAAGGAGGGTCATACCAGAAGGCAAATGTCACTGCCGATAAAGACATTATTGTATAGACGAACGGCCCAGCTATTGCATCTGCCAGCCTCTGTACAGGCGCTGCATTACCTTGTGCCTCCTCAACCTAAAAGTTTAGTATCAGAATAAGGTTTCATATTTCAATTTCTCACATAGCATCCTCCTAACCAAAAAAATCATGCAAATATAACTCATTCACATGTTACAGACAGGAAAGTATATGCAGGAAATAAAGTCAGCTACAAATTACAGGGATTAATGGCATTAACCCTCATACAATGTAATGTATATACCATTCGCTCTAGATTCATAGAGACTAACCATTCTGACGATTTTAGATATTGTTGAGTTGGAACCAGTAGAAGAAGCTTTGATCCGCAGAGGGCCATCCTGTAATAGGTAAAAAGAAAATTCAATTGTTCAAATATTCATAAATAAATCTTAGTAACTAGATAAGTTGATACAGCTAGACCGCAATTTATGCCCCTCAGTAACGTGATTTACATCATGGATTGAAGTAATACAGTAATGTTTGCAAGAGGATCATATCCCAAACCGAGAGTTGTGTCATTAATTATACTAGAAAAACCAAATTGAAGAACTTTGGGATCGGTCTTGATTACACTACACACCAATATAATGTATCATATGTCATGGACCAGTCTTTACTACACATTAATATTGTACCATATACTTCACAGAACTAGAGAACTGAGAACCTATAGGTTTCATTCAGATGGTAGCTAGCTATAATTCTTAAAATTAATAACTAAATTTGAACACTAGATATCATTGCTATAATAAAATGAAGATCGAACAGTAATAATAAAACCATAACTGATATATAATTCAGCATGATCCTTATTAATATAAAAACAACCATAACAAAGCTTTATGACCAAACAAAGATAATATTCTATTGACTACACACGAAATATATAGCAAACCATATGTTTAAGATTGGCAAATAATCCCATCAAAGACCCCTCACCCGAATCATCATCAGGGGGAGTATCAGGGTTCACGGATTCATCAGGGTTAGCCATAGAGGACTCTGGCTCCTTCTCCCACAGGAATGGACCGATTGCAAATTGTTTTTTGCATGACAAGTCACCAAAATCTGTAGGCATACCATATAGTTTGAAAAGACGATTGAGTTCTTCCTTGGACATCACCTCGTATTGTTTCTTTGTGTAGTTTGGGTAATGAACAGGTATTAGGAACGATGGCCAAGAAGCAAACACGTTGGCCCGTTGAAGTTCATAGTTGTAATAATGGTTCTTGGAAGACGATTTCAAACTGACAACATCAGAATCTTTGGTGGGTGTTTGTTTAAGAGTTTCTTTGGTGGGTGTTTGGTTAAGAGTTATTTGTCACGGAAGATTAGCGTGAGTTGTGAAACCCTTGTCATTGTGTTTTTCAAAAAGATTTACTGGTGGAGAGTTTGTAATTTGTCATGGTAAATAAATTTGTATTTAAGGACGAGATGCAGATGAGATAAATGGAAAATTTTCTCGTGGATAATCAAGCAATGGAAACATTTGGAATTTACCTATTCCGGGAAATGGAAAAAATGTTATTTTTGCAGATGAGATTAATGGAAAATTTCCTTTTGTGGATAATCAAGCAATGAAAACATTTGGAATTTAACTATTCCGCAAAATGGAAAAAATGTCATTATTTGTATAATAAGGGGGTGTATTGGAACATGAGTTTGAAATAGTTTGATTTTTAATGAGGTTTTGGACAGTTTTGATGATGTTGAGGAGTTTTAATGAAATTACCTCAAATTCCACCTAAAACCATGTGATTTGAGTATTTCCATTTTTAACTAAGAAACACATCCAAAACACTCTAAAACCACTTAAAACCAAGGTTCTTTAAAATACATATTATAATAACACTGAATTTGTCGAATTACATCAAATCACTCTAAATACATGATCCAATACACCCCTAAGAATTTTGAGGGTCAATAGTCTAGCGGCTTTATTTCCTTTTTATCCTTCGATTAGTAAAAGAATGAAACCATAATCAGCCTTTTAAAATAGAGTTTTCAGGAAGGACATACCCAGTTTATCGTTCCAGCTGAAACTGAGGAACGTTCTTCTTTAAACACGGGAAGTGACTCTCCTGTCAGCATAGATTCATCCACAACACTTCTTCCAGCTACCACATTCCCCTGTGCCAGAAAGTAGTTCAACTTGATAATTACCAGGGCATAACCAGTCATAAGGATTAATAACATGCTATTTTGAGAAAATCTTCAAAACTTCCAGGGCATAACCAGTCACAAGGATTAATAACATGCTATTTTGAGAAAATATAGCCCACGTCCATTATCACCGGCAGAGAAGAATGTAAACTATTAACTGAGTCTCAACAAGAAGACAGATCTACTGTTGCCACCCATAAAAACAGTCATCTATAACTTCCTTTCAGAAGCCCATAGGCCACGTACTATTAATTTTTGCTAAAAGAGTGCAAAATGGATAAGCAACTAAGGAAATTGTAAGATGTCAGAAAGAAAGAAACACTTACATCAACAGGAAACGTTTCACCAGGCAAAACCAACAGGGAGTCTCCAACTCGAATCTCATCAACTGGGACATTGATGCAAATTGAATCAGAGGAAAGTACAGAATCAGTTCCAATGTTATTTTCCGATGAAGTAATCACAAGTCTTGATTGAGTGGAGATGAGTGACTGCAAAACACATACCAAGTCAGAAGAGCAGGAAAACACCTACAAAGCTAACTTGGGAGGAGAACCAAGAAATGTCCAACTTACCAACAGTTCATTCATATCGCTAGATGCTCTAAGCTTTGCCCTTTCTTCCAAGGAACGACCAAGGAGCACAAAACCAAGCAGCATGACCTGCATACTAAATGACAAGAGCTACCAATCAGAAATTCACCACTGAAATTGTATCATGTATGCAGGATAAAATTTTCTTCATAGTCCCTTGCAGATGTCTTAGAGAAACTCACCGGTTCCTCGAAAAACGAAGCATCCCAGTCTAGTTCCGGACTAACAAGTGAGATCTGCAAAGATCAGAATGTCGAGAACCACAAGTTTTCAGAATAGGATAACCGACAGTAAAAAATAACTCAGAGAGTACGAAAACTCACCAAACTGATGGAAAATGCAGCAATAGATCCCATTCCCACTAGTGAGTTCATATTAGGTGATCTTTTCCCCAAAGCCTTTATGCCATCAAAAAGCAAATCTACAAAATACGTTTATCTGTCTCAGATGCTTTGATATCTGAATAGCCTCAAACAACACTACAACTTAAGAAGTCTGAAATTCATTGTTTCTCTCTATGACATTGACCCCACATTATATAGTGCATTATTACAAGGTAACCATTCTAATTCACAGAGCTTTAACAAAATATCAACCTCGGAACGGCCACTTCTACTGTTGCAAGCATTGAGGCAACAAACCTCAGCTCTATAACAAGAGTAGAATAGTAGCATACATCTCAGTCTACTTAATAGCCTCGGACTGACTAATTCGTCATCCCTCTCTTATAACACCAATTACTCACCATACTATGCATTAGCTGACAAGCATTCCAGATTTAGAAAATGTTTAAATTTAAACAAAAAGCAGACCTCTTCCTGGTCCCAACAAAGCTCCAACTGCCAAACCACCTTTCACATAAGAGTTGTGTAGCAAGTCCCAGAACCCTCCTAGTAACATCAGGTACAAGCATTCAATAAATGACATCTAACAGCACAAATTAGCATTACTATTCAGTTCTCTAAGATACTAAACAATGTACCATGAGCAATGTGAATTCCCAATGAATGAAGAATATGCGAAGCATGAGAACCACAACACAGAGCCACTAAAGTCCAGGCAAACGCCACACGGTTCCTACTATCAACGAGCAATTCCTCTTTCTTACTCACCATCTCCTTCCACTTCTTGACATTCTCCGCCACTCCCATCCCAGAAACTCTCCTCTTAGCATCAAATCCACTCTCCGTCAACCTCTTAGCTAAAGTCTCCGCCGCATCCTCCATCACCACCTCAACCTCCGGTTTAAGCTTAACCGCCGCGGTTTCCGTCAACATGTTGACAACAGCAGATGCGACTCGGTCATCGGACATCAGAACCGATTTAACCCGCGCTACGCATCCTCCGCACATCATCCCACTCACGTCGAGCAGAATCGGCGTATCGCTCGTAACTAATTTCACAGATTCGATTGTAGATTGAATCGATTGAGTATTAATTCCGAGTGAGTTTGTTACCGCTGTCGAATAATCCCGCCGGATTCGAGATCGGTGCTGTCTAGGGAAGCACCGCTTCGAGAATTTGAAGTTCAGGAACTTACACCGACGAAAATGCAGACTCGACGGCGGAGGAAGAGAGAAGTGGAGAATATTGCTCGCCATTTTTCGCCGTGCAGCTAACGACGACGATAGTGGTGATAGTTCGTTTATAATCGTCAGAGATTGCCACGTCGGATTTGGATTATATCCAAATTTCAAACCACAAGATATTGTGGAATTTTCAAAAAAAAGCCAGCTGTCACCAGAAAGTCAAAAAGACGAAACGCAGCGTTTTAAGATGCCAGACCTTCTGGTTGCATTAGAGGATTAACCTCCTTCGCGACACAGCGATTGTAAGCACGCCACGTGTTTTCTTCCTGAAATATTAATTTTTTGGAGGTAGCTTTATCTTCTTCAGCTTCTTCTCCTTCACTGCGAAACATTTCTTAGAGCTTTTTTACAATGGAATCGAATACGAACGAACCAGCTACGAAGAGCTTGAAATCTTCACCGAGTGTAGTGATACCGAACTTCTTTGTATCGCTTTCTTCGGCATTTACGCAAACACCTCTCGTGCGTGCGAACAAACCCAATTTGCTACTTCTTCCACCAGTTGCAGACTCCGTCAAGTTGATTCAAGATTTTCATCGATCTTTGGTATCTGCTAGTGAGAAATTCTCTGGGTTTGTTCACTCACTCGCCTCTAAGAACCCTCTGTATCAGGAAGCTGTTCGCTTGTCTTCTGAATTTCGTGTTCTCTGTGACGAGGTAAGCTTTCTATGGTTGGTACTGTAAATGGCGAAACTTTATGGTTTTTGTGTCATAAAAATGGTTCCTTTTGATTAGTTACCAATTGTTGGACAACCTTTAAGTCTGTGGAATTATGCCTTCTTAGTTGGTATATCTTTTGCTCTAATCTTCCTTGTATCCATGTGTATGCATTGAGAAGCTATGAAGCTTTGTTTTAGGATAAGTCTCAGGCTGTGTTTTTTTGTGTGCCGTGGTTGTTAAAGATGACCAGACTTCTTTGTTGGTTTTCAGATTCGTTTGAGAAACACTACAAGGGTGAGGTTTGCAATGTCTAATCACGGATTTGCAGCAGTTCTGCCAGGAGATTCAGTTGCAGGATTGGTGGTTGCCAACGGGTTGATTAATTTCCTTAACATATATAACACTATCCTTGTTGTTCGTCTAGTACTCACCTGGTTCCCTACTGCTCCTCCTGCCATTGTTAGCCCCCTGAGGTATAATTTTTCCTTGGTGGTTTCCTGTTCGTAGTAGATCATGTATTTTCTTTTTGCCAATGCTTAAGGTAGTCTTTTTGCTTGAATTATAGGAAGTTTCCTTGCGACAACTCGGTATTCAACTATATAGTTCAAACTCTTGATTGGTTTGGTTAAAACCCTGATTGCTAATTATGTGTATGTGTTCACCATTTGTATCAGCACTTTATGTGATCCATACCTCAACATATTCCGGGGATTCATACCGCCTCTTGGAGGATTAGATCTCTCTCCCATTTTGGCGTTTCTTGTTCTCAACGCCTTCACCAGTACTGCTATGGCTCTTCCTTGTGAGCTCCCCCCAGCTGAAGGAGCGGCTTCTCCATCTTCTTCTGAGACAAAGTGGATGAGAAGGAGAAGGTTGAGCAGCAGTAACAAGGACCATAGACCAAGCTCGGCTTAAATGAACTTAAACTGTCTCCGATATCTCCTCTTTTTGTTGCTTAGAATATGATATATATATATATATACGTTTTGAGTGATTTCAGCGTTCTGCATCTTTGGATTTCTGAGCTTTTGTGTAAAGTTTCTTTAGAAAATGAATAAACAGAGTTGTCTCTGTTATACATAAATCTTTGTAAGAGTTTGCAAAATTCCAGGGTAAAAGATAGGTTTTTTCTCTTCATTTGTGGCATCATCAAATCAACTTTCACTCAAGGTCTAATCAGAGACTTTTGCACTTCAAGATAAAAACAAGAAGGATGAGGATAACAAGCAAGCCACCAAACGAGCCACAAAGCCTGTGAATCCAGTAATCATCAAACCTGGTCAAGCTTTGATCATAATACAGGGACAAGGCAATGGCCAAAATCAACAAAAAGAAGAGCACCGAGAGGGAAAACATGAAGCCAAAGAGCTCTTCTTCCGGTTCTTCTTCTTCCTCTGATAAGCTATCGATGTAGAGAGGCGAGAGCACAGCTAGCACCGACAAGCTTATGGCCAGAAATTTCCCGGACATAGTGAACCTGGATGATCCCGTCTCCATCAGAAAAAAGGTACAAAATCAAGAAACCAAGCTTTGTTTACAATCCTCGCTTAGTGTTCATCTGTTTAAGAGGAAAAGAACAAAAAAAGGTTTGTTTCTTGGGAAGAATCTGTAACAAGTTGCAGAATGGTTTAGAGAAGCGGTTTAGATGATATGGTTAACAATTTACACAGAAAGAGAAGAGAAAAGGAGGAATCTTTTGTTTCTGGTGACCAGTAACCAACCACACACTGATAAAAATATTCCATGGAATCATATGCTTATGTTTTCCCTTTAAATCTTAACTTTTATATAACTTTTAGGCCATGAATACATTGCAACAGCTAACAACTGTTCAATGAAAATGGTATGGTATGGTATGGTAATGGTTCATCACTTCAGAGCTATACATCGCCAAACTTGTCCACTCATCAGAAGAACTTGGCATCTATGCTTGGGAATGAGTCATCAGGATGAGAGTAAACCGAAGTCATCTTCAGTCCCATAATATGAACTTGTGATCTTGAAACTTCTTCAAGAAATTTATCCTCCACCTACAAGGAAAATACCAGATTTAAGTACTTCACGCAGATCATCCCAAGGTTGCATTTAACATGAAGAACAAAGAAAAGCACAAGAGCAAGCTTAATTACAGGGTTCTCTAACTATATCATACCTGCGTCCATCCAAAAAGCTTAAGCGCTCTAAGTAATGAGCAGCATCTCAAAATCAGTCTTAGTTCTTCCTCTGTGAGTTTTCGACACCACGAGAGGTCCAAAAAGCGTAACCCCCTACAGACTTTGGCTAGCGAAATGGCCGTATATTTACCAACCTGTCAAAACAAAGCTCCTTATAAACAATTGAAGAGAAACTAGCTTATAAAGGGATGAGACTTTTGGTACTAAAACACACACTTACATCTCGGACATTGTTTAGACAAAGTTCGTTAAGAGAATCTCCACAGACTTCAAGAAACGCAGCAACACCTTCATCACTATCATATGGAAGCACAAAATATTGATATATATATATAAATCTAATAACAGTCAATAAAAGTGATGTAAGAACCAAATTGTGAGACTTGAGAGCAAACCTGAAACGGTTTTTCGTTAGATTGATTGAGTTCAAAGATCTACAACCATCGGCGATATATTGCAATGACGCATCAGTCAATTTATCCAAGTCTGTGATGTCAAGAGCTTCCAGGTTTGGACAAGAATTCCCCATACCAAATATGAATGTATCAGTCACCTCACTGGTTACCATAGAGAAGAGAAAGAAGCATTACTATACAGCATAAGAGTTGTAATCATTTTTAAGTCTCTTGAGGCCTCAAATAAAAAGAGCAACTTACTTGCAAGAAGCGAGAGAAAGAGCAATAAGATTCGAGCCACAGGACATAAACAAGCCGACGAAAGCATCATAAGTAATGCTATCGAGCCCTGCAACCGAGAGATAGTTCAGTTTCTCGAACTTACTCAGGCCGCGTCTGAAGGCAGGATGAGATGGTTTAATCCCTTGGCACCCTCCAATGTTAAGCCCTCTAAGAGTGGATCCAAATTTATCAGCAAGAATCTCCACAGCATTAGCACTGAGCAGAGAACATTCCGAGAGGTTAATAAACTGAAGCAGAGGAGCCGATTTCGATATCAAGGCCAATGCATTGTCTGTTAAACAGAACGCTCCTTTCAAAGATAACTTAGTCAAGGACGAGAACCCGTTTGGCGAATGTTTCAAGAACTCGGTTATAGCATTCTCCGTCATGGCTCGTCCGCAAAGATCAAGACTTAACACCTGAACATTCCAAAAAAAAAGCATTCATACAAACATGAGCACAGAGGAGAGAAAAAAGAAGAAGAAAAAGTATTGAAATTTCATTATTACCTTGAAGCTAGTACAATCAGAGTCACAGAGTATCTTAATCAAGTCTTTCTCCTCTAACTCAACACAATTCCTCGCGTAAACCTCATTGGGAGAATCCTGCATCAGAATCTCCACAAAACGCTTATCAACTCTACCTAAATCACTAACAATATCCGAGATCTTCTTCTTCAGATGATCAGGAACAAGATTCAAAGACTCAATCTCCTCACTGTTCTTCGCAAGAACTCTCGCACTCATCTCCATAAGCGTAGGAGCTTCCCTTAATGTCAACATATCAAACTCAATCTCACAAGCCGAAGTACTACTACTAGTAGCATTCCACATCTCTTCACTCTTCCTCTCCTCAATACCTTCCTTAGCTTCTTGAAACAGACTCTTACCCTTCACTACAACAACTACTTCTTGTTGTTGTTCTGTGTGAAGAGTTTGATCATCAGCAGAATGTAAGTCATAAGCATATCTTGTTGCACTCGTCTTTCTCATCTTCACTCTCGCTTCATGCCTACGTATCTCATCATCCAATCTTCTCTTCTCCATTAAATCCTGATTATTAGTGCTCTGAATATGATCCACTGCTCGTAAAAGTGCTTGCATACCCTCGTCAGTAAGAATATCACGAGGAGGAGCTGCACCATCTTCATCACCATCAGGGATAATCTCGGGATTTTGTTGAGAACCACCGGGAAAATTTGGAGGAGTCATCGGAGAAGGAGAGGGTTTTGGGTTTTGGAGGTTGAGGAAGAAGAAGAAGGGGCAAAGGGGAAAATCAAGAGTTTGGTATTTATACTTAAATTGTTTTCCATCTCTTTCGACTCTGTGGACCCCTACTCTTAAACGACTTTCACCAGTCAATACGCCTCCTTATTGGTCCTTGTTCTATATTTTTAAACCAAAAAGAGGTTTTATTTTATTTTTGCCTACTTAAAATAAAATAAAATAAATGCTTGGTTAGAGGAAGAAAAATTAGGAAATTTGCATTCTTCTTCGCCAAGAAGAAGTTATATACATATAAATAATAATATTTATAGAATAAAACTTCGGATTCATCGAAACGTTATCTAAATCCAGAAGTCACAATATTAAGATTGAATATTTCAATGAGAGATTATGAATCTGGATTCAGATAGTAATACCATAGATTTGATGAAACTAGATTCATTTCAGCACATACAGAAAATTAATAAAGAAAATTTTGTTATTCTATCTCGTTTAAAAAATATTTCTTATGGATGAAATTTCGGATTCATCATCAGAATCCATATATAAAAATATTTTGATTAAATATCTAGATCAGAAGTTATAGATCTATTACCGGTAAGTAATATCAGGCAAATCCGGTATATTTCACCCCTACAAATCATGGCTAAGTGTATATAGAAAACATAATTAGATTTTCAAATAATGGCCAAGGAAATTTACCAAAAGGTGGGTGGTCCATAGGCTTCTTGATGAAGTTTGTTTATGTGACAGAGTGCTAGCTCGAAAAAAAAAAACTCTAACATGGTTTCATTGTGAATTTGTGCGCAGACCATATATATATATGGAAATAATTAAGGGATATGGATAAACTAAATGGACATTAGGGGAAAAGTTAGTGGTTAAAAGAAATGGACATAATTCATACTCAAATATATAAAAAAAGATTAAACAATACATCCCATTGGTTAAATTTTATCTTTTGAAACCACAACAACAGTAGATTATTAGAGAATCAGTGTTTGGTATGTGATATGTGGTGATCTGCAACAATCAATGAGAATGTCAGATACTTACTAGGGTTGTTCAATTCGGTTTTTGGTTTGGTTTTTCAGTTTTTCGGTTAATCAATTTCTAAGATTTAGTTACCATATTGTTACCATAGCTATTTTGGTTCGGTTTGATTTGTATACCTTTGGTTTCAGTTATATTCGGTTTTAACCGAAAACCATATTTACATTTTTTTCGTTTCAATTTATGTAGATTTCAGCTATAACATAATTAATAATAATTAAAATCAACCAAGCTATAGAACAAAAACATTTCTCTCTGACATAAAATAATAAGTAATAAACTTAATGAAAACTTAGAATCTCAAATGTATATAAATGAAAACTGAAAACAAAGTTATTTAATTCGCTCAATTTTTATATCAATCGTTATCTCTCGTCTCCTCAGATCGTACACAAAAACCATATGGTATATAAACAAAACTCGGCAGTAACTATGATTATTTTTAGCTCTTACTACATAAAAAAAATAGTGGAGCAATGATTTTAGAATAATAGAGTTACTGTTAGCTAAGGTTTCTTATAATTTATATTTATAAGAACTTCATTACGATTTTAGCTCTGTAAAAATTATATTCTTTTAGCTGTGTAAAAATTATATTCTATATAGTATTTTAAGCTAGGATTCTTGCAATTTATATCCATAATAGAAGTATATATAGAATATTTATTGATATATCAGAAGTAATCGGTTTCTTTTGGTTTAATCGGTTTTTTCGTTTATATCCGTACCATATCCATATCCACGGTTTTTATAAAATCATATCCATATGGTTAATATGATATAACCATAACCAAACCATATTACTTATTTTGGTTTGGTTCGGTTCGGTTCAATTCGGTTTGACCAGATTGAACATCCCTAATACTTACCATTGTTCCGTAAAGCTAATCTCTATTTAATAACAAAACTAGGATATTAGCCCGCACAGGGTGCAGGCTCGAATGTAATCAGTAAAAAACATTTTAAACTTTGTTTTGTGGTCTTTCAAAAATAAAGAAAAAAATGTAAGTGCAATCCAATGTAAAGTTCTCATAAAATAATATTACAAAAGGTAAAAACGTGTTTGAAAGCGAAAACAATAAAAAAGCAGATAAACTATAATGAAAAACTATTGCAACTTGTTGAATACTTCCATGTAAAGATAAAGTTCGATCTTAAAATATTTTTAACTACTGCAAGTTGTTAAATACAGAGTAATATATATAATCTTAATTTTGAACTTAAGTATAAAGAAAAATAAATAAATTTCATGCACATGATAAGTAGCTCGAAATAAAACTAATGAGTCAATAAAGAGTAAAATATAAGCTGATAACTCAAAAGATATAGAGTACGATAGTGGACCAACAAATAGCAATAAAATATGAAAAAAAAAACAAAATAGTTATTGAAATTGTGGATAGTTGATGAAGTTTGTTCTCAAGTCTTCTGAACTGGTTTAATGATTCAATCCTTTTTAATCCTCTTGGTGACTGAGCCGTGTGCACTAGGCGTGAGTTCGGAGTTTGTTGAGCTTGACGACTTACCAACCAAGTAGTTTTTATCAAGACCATCTTTCTCCTTGATTGTCACAAATGGCTGGAAATAATTTTCTGGTATATTGCCAATTTATTGACTTCACCACAATACTACGATGCATGGTGATCTTCATTACAGACACTATATATATTCTCTCGTGTTTTTTTTGCATCGTAAAGGCATTGACACTGATTAATCTCCTTCTTTTAATGTAGTATTCTTTCCTCTCCCCATCATTTCGTCTTCCATTGATGCACGAAGTCGGATCCCCTATGAAATTGAGATAACAACATATATTATCATTTTTCGCTAAGATATTACTCAAATGAATGACTAAATTATTAAATGTAAAATTATATATTACATAATGAATTGTTAAATCTAATCCTAAATAGCACCTTTGTATCGAGCAACACCATTTTAAAAGTAGTCGAACTACCAGATCGGAATGACTTCCACATGACCATGACATAAGCTTTTTATCTTTTGTGTTGTACCATCAACCAACTCTTCCAAAATCGTACTCCCAATAACCCCCCTTAGATATTTATATAGTTTGATGTAATGATATATCTTACTTAAAGTAACCATATACGAAATATTGATAATTAAATTTCTTAAATAGAGGTAATTCCAGCAGTGATTTATATGTCCGATCTTTAGATGATATAATTTTTAATTAAATGGAATGTGACTTAAATTAATCACATCATTTTTGTTAAGTTTAAATTATATCATTTATGTTGGTAGTTTAATCTTAATATTTCATTAGCAAGCAAAATCAAACTTATTAAAAATGCATTATTATGTGATTTCCTAATTTATAATCAAAATGAATGCGAGCACTTTTAATCTCATTATTTTCCTAATTTAACTTGATTATCATTTATATTCGTAATCTAATTTTTATAATTTTGTACTAATTTTTTTTAAAATGGGTTTAAAATCATTCTCGAATCGATTAAAATCTCTCATTTATGCTTGTAATCTAATTTTAATACTTAATTAGCAAGCAAAATCAAAATTATTGAATGTAATCTTAGAGTAACAAATCAAAGTTATATTAAGGATCTTGATTTCCAAATATCTAATCAAATTGATTGCAACAACTTTTGATTACATTATTTCTGATAACTTAATTTTCTTTCATTTATATTCGTAATGCTATCGTATGACGAAAAATTACCGAATGTACAAATTTTCACTGGTTTTGTCTTGATGACAATATTTTCGGCTGATCAAACAGCATGAATCATTATATAAAAATAAATTAACATAAATTTTAAATTTTCTATTTCTGACACATTTTAGGAACTATGATTTATTCTGTTATTGCATATTTGTCGAAATATGCGATAGTCTTAAAATGATGAAGTAATGTAAAAATTTGAAGAAATAACACATTAACTTACATCGCCTTCATCATATTGAACTTACAATATCTCTCATGTATTCTACTGATGAAACCAAGCATCACCCAATAGAACCTTAAAAACAAAATATACAAAGAAGATATCATGAAAAAATCGAGAATCTAAGAAGATGATTCAAATATCTGTGACCATAAGAACCTCATACTCAAATCCCATCGTGTATGACATCATGGAGCATCCTCCTTGGTTGACACCAATTCTTAAATAGGATCTTAATTATCCGAGTTTAGGGCACCCTCAAAATCATACTCTGAATACTCCACATAAACTTACCATTCAACTCAATCTATTCATAAACACTATTTACATACCTCCACCATTAGCAACCAATTAGGTTTCGGATATAAGCTTCTCCGTGTCCTTGATAATAGCAAAAAGCTCTGCAAAATTCTCCCAAGATCTCTTTAGCACTTGTCATTCTACAATTCGATCTCCATCATCTTATATCTCACAACAAGTCAATCTATGAACAAACTCACAATTGCGACAAACATAAAAATGACATCTTTAGAGAATCATTTTCAAATCTTCAACAAGGACAAAACAAAACAAATTGAAAAAAAAACGTAAAAATTGAGACAAACAAAAAACAAACACTATATTAATTTTCTCACAATTCCAATCTCAAGAGAAGAGATATGAGAATCAATACTCGAAAGAGATGACTTCGAATTCGGAGAGATTTAAAAGAGAAAACGATATTGAGAAAACCATAGCGAGGTAGAGAGGGGGTGACTTACATCAGATGAGTTACTAAGACAGATCTCGGCTTAGATGTTAAGCGAGAGAATAGGAAAAAATTATCTTCGAAATCAGAAGTCTTGGATCTGTAGTGAGAGAAGGGACAAATCATGGAGCTTGGAAAATCATGGATCTGCAGTGAGAAAGATATCGAGAGGAAAAGATCGAGAGAAGAGACAAATCTTGTAGAAATCGCCATCACCAAACAAAACTATAGATGCAGAACCAATTCTATTTTAATGCTGATGTGTAATGTTTGATTTTCAGCTATGATAACCAGAATTACACTACATCAACTAAGGCTATTTTTTTAACACTAACTTTGGCTGAGAGCTTGACACATCAACAAAATTCACTTAAATAACTTGTGAATTA
The DNA here is from genome assembly GCA_900406295.1 of Aurinia saxatilis. NCBI lineage: Eukaryota > Viridiplantae > Streptophyta > Magnoliopsida > Brassicales > Brassicaceae > Aurinia > Aurinia saxatilis. Next base: position 5,737 of record OVAP01000158.1, on the reverse strand, counting down.
ATAAGAAGAGGGATAATTGATAATTCATACATGTATTTTTCTAAAATTTTAAAATTAATTATATGACACTTCACATGAGGAATAACATGATCAGATCTCAGCAAATAGCTAGCAATTACAACTTTGAGGGGTTTTCTTGTATCTTGCTTGGGAGCTTCCTGAAAACCAGAACTTTCGCTTTGTCAAGTCACTAGCGCTTACTCTTCAAGAAGATCAGCAGGCTGCCCTTTGCATAAAGCAAGTGAAGCCTATAAGCTTCATGCCAAATACTTCAAACAAAAAAGAATAGGCTACATCTTCACAGCAATAGTTACTTTAGTGGTAGTTCTGCTTAATGAATTTGAAGCTACCATAGGTTCGAGTAGTTCAACATCTTACTGTTTTATGTCTTTTTTTCCCCCAACAAATTGCATATATTTCTCTACAATTTCTTACCCTCTTTATTTTTTAAATGTAAATTCTCTTTAATCTGTCAGTCAAGTTTTCATATCTACATTGTTATATATGAACTATATATTTAAATGGCCACTAAAAAGTGGATCATAACAAACATGTATTCATGTATTTGTTTATTCTTCAAAACTTTTCAAAACCTTTTTTTAGTGTATACCTCTTCTTCTTTTTGTCAGCAATTCAACAATTAAGCATTATGTTGGATTCGAATACAGGTGGTGACATAATGACACACTAAGACAATCTTTTTTAGTATATATATTTTGGAAATAACATTTAAGAAACTAAATAACTATAAAAATGAGTTAACAATCCAAAAAAAACTAAAAGTGGTGGACACATCTTTATAAATTGGTTTAGTCTTCTGAAATGATAGGAACAACAATGATGATCAGAAGAAGAATGAGGCTGAGCTCATGGCAGCTGCAATTCAGCCACAGTCCTGATGATAATGATGAATTTTTTTTTTTTTTACTAAAAACCTCCTCCAAGAATGTTGTTAGCTGTTGTGTTAACTAACTTTGTTTTATTTGTCACATTTGATTGCACATGTGATTCTTTATAACAACTAGGATATATATTGGAATTTCCCATTGAGAACCTCAACAAAACAAGTTTTCTCAGTCCAATAATATGAAATTATGAGCTGCTATCCCCTGTATGCTTTTGTTCTTGTTCTCAGTGGGGGAAGAATCTCTTATGCGTGACAGGCAAAGAAGATCTCTGAACCCTTTATTATTTGGATTACTGAATGAGACATATTTTTTCTCATGAATCTTATGTGTTCGTCATACATATCTGAGTACTCCTTGTTAGGCTAAGATTTTCATAAGTGATCATTGATCATGGCTAAACACAAATAGGGTAATGCTTAGTGTCTTCACCTTCTATTTTGTTTTAATTTTTTTTGGCATCACCATTATAGATCTATCATTTATTCCTAATGAAACTCGTAAGATCCAGATTTGATGCCCATTGATTTTAAATCTAACGTCGGTTCCTCATGAAATTCGTTAGATCCGAACTGATTTTAGACCAAATGTTTATTCATCATGATACTCGCTATATTTAGCTCTATAGTTTGATGAACATTATCGCTCATACTAACATCCTGATAAGAGCCTCATGCTACATGTGTTTGTCACTGCAGATGTGTGAACAAGATCGATCACACTCACTAATGCTTGGACTGCATCCATACACCATGGGCTTTCCATAGTACGTTATGCACCCATACACTCTGGGCTTATCATTACACAAAATTTTACCCTTTGTATTTAACCGCAAGAGTACATCTAAATCGATGTAGTACTTAGGGATCGAATCCACATAGACCGATAAAATCACAAACTAATTCTAGACTTTAAATTTAAACTAGGACGAAAGGGATTTCAATTTAACTAACTAAGGCAAGTGACTAGCAAAATTATTTGTTGGTGTAAACAATTAAAACAGAGAGTTAAGCTTGGGAACTTCGATTAAGAATTCAAACTGTGCCAATTTCGTAATGGGTGTCGACCGCGACACTGTACGTAAAAATTATAAACCTATAACTCTAGAACATGAATAACACAAGCAATTCAACTCTTGCTGTAAAAGCATCTTAATCTAATTCCTAGCAAACCAAGTCAAAGCAACACCCACCTAACACTCAACAAACTTCAAATTGGATCTAAATTAAAGCAGAGTTTAACATAATATTAACTATGTGAGAAGGGTTGCCTGCTTAAAATCCCCCTACTATATCGACTAAAGCCGTAAAGCCCTGTACTATTTTGCTCTTTGTCTTACGACATGTACTTTCCAATTATGTCTAATTGCACATGTACTACATTTAGTCTCTCCAGATAGCCATTTAAAATTGAACCGGATCTTAACCGGTTAAGATAATATGTACCTTGTGACTTTATATCTAGTTTTTGTAGCCTTTATTCACTAGTTTTTATGAAGGAAGCACCGCAGACACTCTTATAAGCCATAAATACTATTATTATTTCTAGACTATATAGAGACTATTTAG